>PVIJ01002403.1:11723-162291 GCA_004024925.1 Scalopus aquaticus | reverse complement strand
ATCGAATGGTCTCACTTATAACAGGAATATAGGGGAGCCAAATACAAGAGTGTCAACCAGTGAGAGAGGGGGGAGGATTGGGGCTCAGAAGAGGGGAAGCACAGGGGACTGTGGTGACGGTACATGGGTGAATTGGTGGTGGGAAACCTACAGGGAATATACAGTAATGTAAAAGACACAAATAAAAATAACAAACAAAAAAAAGAAATTTTCCTTTAGAATAAACTAATTTATCGGAACAAGTGTCCACTGACTGTCTCTGTTCAGGGTACCAGCACAATGGATAAGCAATAAGCTATTCGTGGTGCACAAGGAACAAGCAGTCATCACACTGTTCATTTTGTTTTCCTGGAAAATTGGACATAAAGACAATAAAATAACTCACTTTCCCTACATTTTATTTCTCCTCCCTCCTTTTATTTTGCATTCTTTTTCGGTATCTTTCAAACATTCTATTCTAATTTGAAGATCTGTCTTGCTCTCTTTTTTTACTTTAGTGGAAAAGTTAGACTCAAACATCAATATGATTGTGCCAAAGCTAGATAACTGAGTGGTGATCACGTATCTATTTTACTGTTACATTCTCAAACCTAAATGAATTCCTTTTGTTAGAACCGATTGTTAAAAAAATACTACTTTTAAAGTCATGTGCAATTCTAAGATATTAGTTAATTTTTATGTCTTCCCCCTGTTAAAGAACCTAATTCTGTTAATAAATGGAATTCTAGGGTCTCCCTGGGAGTGCAACGGATTAAGTCTCAGCACTATGAAGCTATCCGCAGCCACTGCAGCACGAGTTTGATCCTTGACCGGGGAGCTTCCCACATGGCACAGCAGACCTCTCCTGTCTCGCCCTCTGCTCCCCTCAGCAGTGTATTTCAATCAATCTGCCTGTTCTGCTACCCACTCTGTCTCTGGTGAATCCTCTCATCACACCACACCTCTGGCCTATACACCAGTTCTTGTATGCATAAATAAATAAATCTTAAAAAATTAAATAAATGGAATTCTAATTAAATTATCTTCATTAAACAGTCCAAATATGTTTAGATTAGGTTTCTATTAATGGTAATTTGGTCTGGAGAAAACACGTCAGCGTATGTACAAGTATCTCACTGTTTTGCTTTCTAATAAAACAAGGAATTAATCCAACACAGAGTCAAATGTTCTCTTGATAAACTTCTCGATGGTTGACAAGCACACATGCAAATATTTTCATTGCCACCCTCATTCCCAAATGCCACCAAATTCCCATTTGCATTCCACATGATAACAATGTAACTATATTGCATTGAATATATGTTATTGAAATTAATTGTATCTGTCCCTGTTTTACAAATGGGGACTTCATCTTCAAGAGTAGAAAGATCTAAAGGAGAAATGGTGGAAAGAAGATTGGTTTCTAAGTTTGGATGTGTTCCTCCCTTCAAAGGTGCTTTTAAGTGTCCTAGTTTCTTTTCCTTCACTTCTATATCCTCAGTCAGTCCAAATCTTCCTCTCTCCTCTGTCCTCCCTCCTTCTCCACCCTCCAGCCTCACGTCTCACTTCTACCCTGTCTTAAGACATACACTTTTGTTTTCTGTCCTCATCTGAATTCCAGATTGCATTCTTTCTTTCAAGTTAACAAGTATTTATCAAATACCCCTCAACTGTCAGGTAATCGACATGAATAAGACTAGAACCTTGGAGTTGGCTGTAGGGAATACTGTGGAAAAGTAATTACAATGCCATACTAACAGCAAAAAGAATGTATGAACATCAAAGAGAAGGCAGGGAAAATACAGTGCTCCTATAGCACAGGAAAGAACAACTTTCTTTCTTACAGGCAATGAATGGGAGGTGAATAAAAATAAGGGAAGCCCCTCAACCCCCCCAAAATACCAAGCTGCTCCTTGACATAAAAGGAATATTATGTCATTTATAACAAGTGCAAGTGCTTAGTTCATTTCTTAAAGGAACTGTGATTGCCAAGTATCCTGGGCTTAGGTAGGTTTTATCTTTCTATTCCCAGCACTGCTAAGAATGAAGTTTGTTATCCTTGTTTCCTAGAGAAAGTTGCACTATTCACTGATAAGGTGGCTTGTCTGAGTTGGGATGTGTTGTAAACATAAATACACACATATTTTGCAGAATCTAAAATACTGCATTTATATTCTTATTTTGATTACAGGTAGACATGATAACAATTTAATTACATTGCTTTGGCTATACATTGTTGAAATTAATTTTATGTTTCTCTAAGCTTTTTTAAATGCAGATCCCAGAAATTTTTAAAATGGATGGACTTGCACTGTCTTCCTACTCATCTAGTACTCATCTAGATACTCTTTGAGTTATATGGTGTCAAAGCTCTCTCCAAATGTTAGAGGAACAGTGAGGAACAAATTCCAAGCCTGTGAACAATGTCCTGAACAGACTCCACCCTCATCTCAACACTGACAAGATCTAAGGTACTGGGATTACAACTCCCACTGTGCCACGGACCTGACTTCCTCAATGAGGGCCACTGGGAAGTAGGGGCAGAGCTAAGTGGACCATGTTGGCTTACATGAGTGAAAGCATGAATGCTCTTACTCTTGCTTTTCCACCTTCAGCTCCCTCTCTGGCCTCAGTTCAGATGGCCTTGCCAGTAGGATGTGTTGGTCAATTCATCATCTTTTCTCTCTCTGTTCTCCCTCTTCTCATTCTACTTGTAAATAAACTTTTTTTTTTAAATTTTTAAATTTTTATGCATGTTTGCTTTTGGTTATTGTCCTGAGTTCTTTTTTTTTTAATATTTATTTATTTATGCATACAAGCTGGGGTTACAGGCCAGAGGGGTGGGGCAGTGAGAGGGATCACCAGAGACAGAGTGGGGAACAGAACAGGCAGATGGGAAATACAGCAGGCGAGGCAGGAGAGGTCTGCCTAGCCATGCGGGAATCTCCCCAGCCGGGTGTTGAACTTAGTCACCGCTGCCGACACCGCCACAGCGTAGCGCTTAATGGCTGCACCACCAGGGAGGCACCCTGTCCTGAGTTCTTAAGTTCATGTGTAAGGACTTACAACCTGTGTTATCCCCAGGGTTGCCCCGTAACTTACCCACTGAGCATGTGTAGGTCAACACTACTCTCACTATCCTATCCAATAACTGCCCAAGTGAGAGATGCTTCTGCCTCCAGCCTAATCTCTCCTGTTGATCCAACATGGCTGCTTTGGGACCAGATATGGGTACATATGAACAAAATACTCCCCAAAAGCCCCTCCCCCCAAAAAAACACACCAAAAATTGGACAGTCTTGGAAAAATACCCTGCCAGAAAGCTACAGATATATGGGCTCCAAAGATCAAAGGCTACACTGTGTGAGATATGACTATCAGCAAAAGAAGGGGTCTTTTAATCTGCAAATTCTTGCCCTACTTTGAGCTTTCAGCATGTGCTTATTTCCTTTGCAATTAACTCCCATAATATACTTAAGCAGAAAATTCATATAGTTTTTCTTAAGAAATTTCTAGGATGAAAAATGAAATGAACATTCCTTTTTCTTTTGTTTACTTAAATGGTCACATCCTTGTACACAATGCAAAGCCATCGCCATCTGTTTTCTGTGATCTAATTACAAATGGAATAAGCTCTTAATTCCCCTTTCCATCATTTTAGGATCTATGACACGAAAATGCCTCTGCAAATACTTCGAGAATACTTATTTATTGTCACGCCTTCAATACAACTTATAGGGGCAAAGTTATTTGTTTGTGCAGAAATAAATTTCACTCAGAGGTGTTTACATGACAGAGATTGATACATGTTTTCTATCAGCACTCTGCCTGATTTCCCAATTTGTTTAGTGCCGCCTATCTTCAGAAACCAGGAAGAAGTGTGTTTAGCAGCAAGTTAAATGCTTTAGCTAAAATATGCATTTTTTTCATTTTTAAAAAGTAATTGTCATATACTTGAGAGTATTCCAAAGCTAATGTTACTGGATATGTAATTTGGTTTCCTATTTCATGTACACCACAGAGTGGCTTCTTCCCCATCATATAGCTGATCTTCACCCTTTACCATCTGGGGAATTTGAACTCTATTTTTAGCCATTTCATGAGTTGCCAATTTAATGCATTTAAAGAGTGCAGAGCAGATGTCTAAAACATTGAAGGTAATTAATTAAGTCCCACAATTTCCAGACTACACAAAAACAATTTGCCATTGCCTGTAAAATGGTATAATTGAGTATTATAAATGTTTCCAGGCCAAGTCTTGCTATGAATTATTTAGTGCATCTGTCCTAATTAAAGACCTATTGGAAGATTAATGTATCGTAACCTGACAAACTACTTTACTTAGTAACAAATTATCCATATAATGACCTCAAACTAAATTTATATAACCCAAGAAGCCATCCGAAAGAACTCACAAGCATGCTTTAGTAGAAGGAATTTTCTCTGCATATTTACATTCATCTGCCCAATATTTCATTTTGGAATAGTTGTAAATGACAATCAATTTGTTTCAACATATCTTCTTAATGGCATTTCTAGTCAACATCTTACAAAAAACATACAAAAATTTGTTCAAAAGACAAAGATAAGTAAAGTTATAATATTGAGCATATTGGCTAGAATAGCAGATTTTTTTTAAGTGTAAGTTTGCATTTTTAGGATGAGATCATACTGAAGGAAATGAAATTATTTTTCAGCAGCAAGATAGATACCAAATATATAATCAATATCCTGGGCAGGACGTGGGACTATGCCCTACCAAGGCTGGTTCTCAAGGGACCTAACGGAACACACTGAGGTTCAGTTAAACCTAAACTTAAAAACATACTAGAAGGACCAATCCTGTTCTGGCATCAGGGATCCAATGTGACTATGACAGCTGGGGTTTCCATGACACTGTTATGAAAAATTAAAAGCATGTCACATCATCTGAGGGACAGTGGAATGGGTCCCCCTGGCCTCTGGTGATTGCATCTCATGATATAAAGTAGTTGGCAGAAAGAAGTGGCAGGGTCAGAGAAGGAAAAGAGTAATATCCTTTGTTTCAAAAAATGGAAATCATCCCCCCCCATCACAAATGCATTGCCTTTGTTGTGAATGTCTTTAAAAGCCATTTTATATATTGTTTCTAAAACTTGAAATAATTCCCCTAGCTTTTATAGATTTTTTCCATATATCTAAAGATGTCTCTATTCCATACATATTTGCTTATATATTTACTGGCTGCCTTACTTTAGAGGATAAAGTATAAAATATCATTAGAATTAATTTAAATAATGTCTTAAACCAAGTATATTAAAATATGGGGATTGGCCTAATTATGAGAAAGTAAATATCTATATAGATATGGATATATATTGATATAAATTCACACATATATACATATATTCAAATATACATAGATATGAAAGAAGTATCTGACAAACAGCTTAATTTTCTTTTCCACACAGACTTTCTCCTACCGGAAAAAATTCAGGTTCCTCTTTATAGTCCTTATTGAAATATATTTTAACCGAAATTAAGTTTTAGGTTGTTATGTAAAATAAGTTGAATAAGGTAACAATAGTGGAATCAGACTTTACAGCTCCCCTTTCTATTTCGTCATCTATAGAGCCCTTGGTATTCTTTGGAATGATTTTAACCAGTCTATTTTATGCAGAGATGCAAAAGAACCTCTACCTACACATAATGGGCTTACCAACATTTTTGTCAGAATGGAGGAAGAGGAAGTTGAGGTTTTTTACAACATTTGCTTTCTTAATTACAACCACTCATTGTAAAAATTTAAAAATGCATATAAAGAAAAATAGAAAAATAATTTAAGTCATTCACTGACCCATTAACCAGTGATAATTTTATTAGAATTTTAGTTTACTATCCTTTTTCCCTATGCATCCAATGTATTGTAACTGGGCTGAGTCCAAAGTCCAGTAAAGGTAGTGCCCCTCAGAGGGGGTTTGCTGATGAGAAAGATTAGCCCCAGGGAAAATGCTAAGTTTGCAGTTTGGGATGCAGAGTCTGATGAGATATAAAAGGGACTGAAGGAGAAGGGGAATTCAGTTGCCATGATGTAGGAAAAGAAGAAGCAGTTGCCATGCTGAAGGAGTAGAGGAAGCAGTCATCATGATGTAGGAAAAGAAGCAGCCGGAAATGTAGCCACTAAGATTGAGAGTTTGGAAATCAGACGCCAGAGGTTTTTGAGCCACCAGGATATAGAATTTTGGATTGAGCATTTTTGGAATCTTTGGTGACTTTGGGGCCAGCGGCTTTGCAAGTAGCTGAGCAACAGAAACTGCTCCCAGTTTTGTCTTTACTGCAATTGAAGGAAGAAGGCAGAGGCCCCAAGCAGGAGCCTTCCTAAAATGCGCTAGTGCAGTCTGTTGGGCCGTCTGACCGCTGTAGTTGCTGTTTGCAGTGTTGTTGGCCTGGTGCTGTGCTGGGGCACCATGGCAGTTTCGGAGCATCTCCAGTTGTGTTCTGTTTTATCCTTGTGAGTTGGAACCTGGCCTACTCTGGCTGTTGTGCGTCTACAGAAGAAGGAAGATGCCATTTTGGAAATGTGGCCTATTGTTTGGAAGAGGAGTTCCACATCAGCAGTGGCAGGAAAACACCACCTTTGTTACTTTTCTGGGATTTAAAAAGACTGAACATTGCTTTAAGTAAGGTAAATGGCCATATGTTGATTTTAGTAATTCTTTGCTTTTTCCTGTTTGCTAAATAAATCCCATTGCTATTGGGCACTGCCTTTGTCCAACTTTGAAGCCCCAATTTCCCGGTATCAGTATCATGGAATTTCTCCTCATGAAATTTTGTATTTGTTGTCCAACTTTACATTGGAAACATTTTCCAGTGGTCTTTGTGCCTTACCTGTTTAGAGAATGATTGTTTCTTATCACCAGAAATGTTATTTATATGAAATAGAAGAAATGTCTTTCCCATGTAATTGTTTCAGATTCCCCAGAAAGAGCAATTCAAGAAACTAGCTATAATCTATTTGCTAAGATTTCTGCTGAGCAGCAGACAAGTTGTAAATTGATGAACAGGAGACAGAAATGTGCCCAGGTGTATGGATGCAGGTGTGTACACACACTTGTGTTCCTGCGTTCTTGGAATCAGTTTACTAGAAAGAAAATCCCAGGTCACAGAGACGCAATGACAATTTTTTAAATAAATGTTAAAAATAATATAAGTAAAAACCAGGCTTCTTTTACTTAATAGATAGTAAAGACATAAATGTTTTATTAAGTGTTTCCATGGAAAATCAGAAGTAGAATCCAATTTTTAAAAAGCTTTAAAATGTACTATTCCATTGTACCTATAATTCAAATATGCTTTGGAAAATGTTTTTTAAATTGTACTTATAGGCTCCCATGGGCATAAATGCAGTGACTGCATAGAGTGGACATTCAGCTATTTTCTCATGCTTAAAATTGTTCTGCACTCAAAATTTAGTCGGTTTTGGTAAAACACAATGGAAAAGTGTTTTCTTGGTTCTTTGTCCTCAAATCTACCATAAGATAGACAGTGAGACTCAGCCTTGCAAATATTCATAAATAATTGTCCTTAGGTGACTTCTAGGACACCCCAAGACAAACCCTCATTTGAGAACCTTTCAGGAAAATGGACACAAAAAAGAGAATCTTTGCAGAATTCATCAGCATTTATAAATTCACCCAACAATTATTAATTATGAAGCAGCTGGACTTAATGTTGTAATAGGGAGGTCAAAACACACAAATGTATTAAATCTGATGGAAGAGATAGAACTTAAAAAAAAAGGAATCCCAAGACTATAACCTGACTCACACACGAGGTGGGTGGAAGGAATCAGCATGACCATTAACCCAGTGATAATGGGAATCCTTAGGCACCAGGGCCTAAGGCTGAAGGAAATGTGAAGATATGGAGATTGAGCCCATTGTAGAATCTCCTGTTCCCTTTCAGGTTCTGGTCGATTGTCAGGGTCAACAACAGACAAGCCATCTATGGGGATGTGCCCCTCCTGACTGACAGAGGACTATATTACTGCTATCTCTGCACCGGCCCTGGGCAGCCATCTTTCTGCCCACCTGTGACTATGCAGGTGCCCCTTTTCACTAACTCTGTCCCTCTGCAGGGCAACGGCCTTCCTGCCTGCCTGTTACCTGTACCATGCTGGGTCTTCTCTTCATTGACCTCCCTCATCAGAGGCAGCTCTCCTCAGGGTTGCCCGCCTGCCTGCAACCATGCAGGCCTCTCTCTTAGCAAACCTGTCCCACTGTGTCCCTCTTCCTGCCCACTGTGTCTCTGTAAGCGTCCTTAACTGCCCTGTCCCTTTCCCTAATAAACCTGTTCTTTTAAGTGTATCTAACATCTCTGCCTGGTGCCTCTGAAGGGGAGCTCCGGTGAAAGTTTTCCCAGAGCGAACCCAAGGACCCCACTCTCAAACCTATCAACTCCAAAAATGACATCACGTCCATGCAGCAGAAGTGTCAAATGAATTCTAGGTGCAAATAATCAGGTGATTTGATTTAGGGCTGATCAATCTTTTGTCTCCCTCTCTCTGCTCCATCTTGCTTTCTGCTCTGGGTATATCTGTCTCTTCTCTATCTCATTTCATATACACACACATAAACACACACACACAGACACACACACCCCTATAGATACATACACATGCATCCATAACACACAAGTCAATGTCTGCATCTCTGATGTACAATATTCAATGTCAACAAGTGTAATACTCATACCTACCAGAGTTCTATCCTACGTTCATGCTAAAGCCAGCGTTATATATGGAACACTGACCCTCAAAAAATGCCCACCAGAAAATGGCTCCCTGGTGAAATAAGTTGGGAAAGCAATATATCTTAGTCCCTTAGTGGAGATTTATAATACATGTTAGCATAGTAAACACTCTCCAAGAATCCCTGCAAGAAAGAAACCTATTTTAAACTTGTTGGTCTCAGAATGTTTCAGCCTGGAAAATTTGTGTTGTTTACTGATAACATACAGTAAATAATATATACAGGGCACAGGCAATGATAGAGTATTCAGCACTCTGTACTAAGGAGGTTTCAAATCTTATGACTAAACACGTACGGTATGCAATCAAGTTCATCAAAGGCCCATCTTTCTCCCTAGGACCTATTTATCTTATTTTATAAAAATTATAAATAAAAAACCTGCTGTTCAAAGCCTTGGATTCGTGTGTCAAAATAATTTAATTAACTAAAAAAGTAAAGGTGACTGGCGACACGTGTCACAGGATTCCCAGCAGTTGTCTGATTTAACAGGTTTCGGGAAAGGTCTAGTATTGCTCCTTCCATTCTGGGGGTCAATGCAGGTGACATGGTATTCTGTGACATTCCAAAAGCACAGCATGAAAAAGACATCTCACTCCTAGCCTCTTCCTAGGGTGCAGGGTACGGAACACCTTTTGGAGGCGGTAGGTTGATCAAGTGCATTTATTTACAGACCAAATCTTTTATTTTCAGAATCCTCTTAAAAGGGAATATGAAAAGGTTGTTAAAGCTAATTACATGCACTTCAAGTACACTTAGGGACTAACACTTTCTCTTAAGAATTCTCAAACAGAGAAATTGACATTTTAACCAAGTCCCTCAGCCTGAGACGCATTCCCCAGGGCAGTAGAATTCAAGTTTCTCAAGACACAAAGGCAAAGGTAATGTTTATGCTCTTGGGTGGCAGGTCTTGGTGTAATAGCCTTTAAAAGGGGAAAGAAATCAAAGTGGAACCTTGAAAAGAAACAAGGAAGCAGCTACTTTCCCTCCTTGCAAACACAGACACTGCGGTGATGGGCAAGACCAAATAGCTGGGAGGTGCGGCTGCGACAGTACATGCCATGCCATGCCAGCAGTAAAAGGTTAGACCTTCGGTCCTGTTTGGAACGATGACATATATATTACCTACAAATGTTGCATGAAAAAATGCCGTAAGAGGGAGACAAAGGTGGAGAAAAAGGGGCGGGGGGTGAGGGGGAAGATGTCACTTGGTGAATCCTTAACTCCATTTCACAGCTGCCAGATAAACAACCTGCTACTTAAGTCTATGCTTCAGTGGCTTTTACAATAAGCAACAAAATCTTTAGCTTTACATCACAATGCGAGGCAGCATAATGGACTCTTCAAATGGATATTTAGGTGGTTTGCAACTTCTGTTAGGAGTTTCAGTTGGTGAAGAGTTACCTTACAAATAAAAGCACAAATATAATGGACCAAAGAGGGGTTTTCATTTGGGATCGTCTGCGCTCACCAATCTTTCTTTACTCATGTAAATGCATCCTAAGCAGGATTCCTGATAGCCTAGGTAAGCTGAGGCTTAGTCCCCAGGGAGCGCAGGGAGGACAGAGTCAACTTGGAAGATGCCCAATCTCTGAATTTACTGCCAAGTGTTGCAAGAAATATTACTTCTGAAATTATGACCCCTTACCTGTGACTGATCCTACTAAGTGAATGATTTCTTCCTGCACATACTTGTAAATAAGATCACTTTGTAAAGGAAAATCATTTAAAAATATCTTGGCTCCTGCAGTGTCTTCTCATTCTTTCCTCCAACCCCCTCCCCGCCGCCCTGGGGCTATAAGCTCGAAGCCCACATTTACTGCACTTTAAGAAATAGTCTTCCAAGCCAAGACTAATAGATAAAAGACATTCAAGACAATGAACGATTTCTATATTGGTAAGTTTGCTTTAAATGAGACTAAACATTGATAACGCCCATGCTCCTTTCTAGAGACTATGTAAAAATACAAAATCAAACATTTCATTAAATGCAATTTCACATTTAAGGTCTCAAAGAGGCTATTTCTTGTAGTGTTAATAAAGGAGTGTTATAAATTTTGGTTACCATAAAATTCTGTTCAATATTAACACAGTTGCCTATGTGAAATCTATTTGATAAAGTAACAACACTACACTTATTTTAGGGTAATTTTTTACAGTGTTTGAGGCTAGGAAATAAGTTCTAAAGAACAGACAAATGCTCTTCCCTCACATCTGGCTTTGTAAAACCCACCCCAGTTCCCAGGGAGTGACTGAGCGTAAGGAGCTGCCAGAATTCATCCCCGAGGTCAGGAGAGGTGAGTGGAGCATCTCACAGTGGACTCTGCTGTTCACTTTAGGAGAAAGCACACATTTTTGGAAACCAGAAGGAATAAAAACTAAGAAAGAGAACCAGTTTCATCATGAGAATGGGTAAAGTTGTCTAGAAGTTGCCAAAGAATAGAATTTCCAGGCAATACTACAGTCTGGAGATTTTGAAGTAGTCACCTGATCAGCTAAGTTTTCCTCCAAACAACTGACAGCCATTAGAAGCACATTTTCAAGGGAGTCAAGAAAACAGAAAGCTCTTTCTAAACTGTCCCTGAGGCTATTTGTGTTGGGGGAGTTGCCATGTTCCCTGTCTCCACTTACATGCAGCTGCTTTGCACTAGATACTGGAACTCAGGGCTGGGCTAAGCGGCCAGGTGAAGCTCTATGACCGGAAGGGCAGGTGGGCTTAGAAAGGTTCTTGCTTCTCGGGCTTTGACTTGTAACAGGGACTTGGATGGAGACTCATGGAGGAGAGATATGTAGAGACACTTGAGAGAGACACGTGGGTAAGAGACACATGGGAAGACTGACAATGGCAGTCATCACCTTAATGTGGTGTCTCCTTTTGTCCAGGCTCTTTGGGACTTGCTTTACCCTTTCTTACTATTCCCCTCCAGAAGGTGCCTTAGACTATGGCAGGATGTTGGGTCTCAGTGGCCCTACTTTTGGCCAACCCTACGTGGCTGGGCATTTGTCCATGAAGAGATAGGTAATTTTGGCTGTTTTATTGGGAAACTTAGTAGAAACAATCTTGCTTCTCTTTCCTCTTTATGTACACTAATTCTATTAAAGATCTAACATACTAAGAATCTGTTTCCTTTGTCTTTATGTGGCAGATGTCAAGACCCCATCTTGGAGCATGCACCCCTTAAATTCGGGGTCCATGGGTGCCCTTTGAATGCACACTAACATTTGGACAGTCAAAAAATAATGACACTTGTCTGAAAAAAAAAAGGCTAAACAATAAGCAAGAATCTCCAACTTTTATCTGATTTGTCAGTTTTGTGTGTTGGCTTCAGATGAACTTTTCAACTTATTTGTACAAGGAAGGTAAAAACTGAGGAGGGCAAAGAAGACCCTCAGAGAATTCCTAGTGAAGAGGGATCTGGCCTGAGGTTGGCCCTGTCCCTTTCTAAGCTGTTATCTCCATCAGAAAGGACGGAGACATGCAGGTCTAGATGCGCAGCTGGGCTGCTCCCAGTTCAGCACCACTGCATCCAGCTGCTGTCACAGAGCCAGGAGGAATATCTGCCCCAAGTTCATTCCAGGGGCAACCCTTCAGAGATCACACTCCATGGGATTCTGAAAAGGATTGTCTTGAACAGAAGTGGACCTGAGGGAGGGAGGCCAGGCTGGAAATACAGTGAATATCCCGATCACGTATGCAGAAATTCTCAGCAAAATCCGCATGTCCTATTGATTGTTTTGAAGAAGTTTGGTAATAGAGATAAAAAACAACATTCCTGAGCCCTTAGCATCAGGTTCAACAATAGAGCTAATGCAAATGATTTGCCTCTCTAGACAAAATCTAGACTGCCGGTATAGACAGATGTCTGGGCTGTGAGGGCTGGGGAATCCGAGGCTCTGATGAAATAATCATAGCCAGCAACAGAAATGGAGAAAGGACTTTCTATGACCACCACCAGCTACCTACCATTGCAACTGAAATAATAGGACAAGAAGGTTATTAACAGTGGCAGTTGGAAAGTCCATTGACTTAACTTCTGCTTTGTCTTTGTAATTGTTGTTCCACAGTAGAAAGAGAAATGTTAACTTTCAGATAATCATACAGCTGTTTTCTACAGTTCTACTACACTCCATATATTCCTTTTATCTCTTAGTTTTTATTGCCAGTTGAGAGGAAACATATGAATCAATACATACAAAAGAAATTTTGAAATTACATATTGATACAGAACCTATTCATATCAAAATGAGTCATATCTAAGGCTTTGACAAAACAAGCTAATAAAACATTGGGCACATTTTATTGAAAAAAAGAAATCTTACACTTCCCACACTTTTTGTGTTCTCACTAGAAGCAGATATTAGGCCACGTTTCTAGTATCAAGACAGCTCACTTCTTGACCCCCAATTGTGTGTAGGTTATCTCCAGTCTAAGTAATTATGGATCCTAAATATACTGCTGGAAATTATTAATATCTTTGCAATTCAAAAATGCATGGATTTCATTTCATTCCAACAATGTTAGAATGAAGAATAATTTTTATGAAAATCTATTGAGTGGGTGTTTGAAAATATTTGACCTGTTTAAAAATCTGCATTGTGTTCTGTTACAAAGGGTCATTAAGATTCTAGTTGTTTGGCACTGCTGAAAGAAATACAAGAAGACACAAGAAAATGGAAAGATAGCCCCTGCTCATGGATTGGAAGGATTAACATTGTCAAAATGGCAATCCTACCAAAAGCAATTCACAGATTCAATGCTATTCCAATAAGAATCTGAATGACATTCTTCAAAGAAATAGATCAAACACTGATGAAATTCATATGGAACCACAAAAAAAACCCAGCATAGCTAAAGCCCTCCTGACTAAAAAGAAAGAAAACGGAGGAATTTCACTCTCTGATTTCAAACTATACTACAAAGCTGTAATAACTGAAACACCATGGTACTGGAACAAAAACAGACATAAAGACAAATGGAACCGAATAGAATACCCAGAATTAAAGCCATATATCTATGAACAACTAATCTTTGACAAAGGAGCAAAGAAAATGCAGTGGAACAAGGACAGTCTATTCAATAAATGGTGCTGGGAAAACTGGACAGCCACATGCAAAAAAATGAAACTAGACTGCTACCTCACACCCTGCACAAAAACCAACTCAAAATGGATAAAAGACCTAGATGTAAGACCTGAAACCATAAAATTTATAGAAGAAAATATAGGCAAAACTATACAAGACATACATCTCAGCAAAATCTTTAAAGACACATCCCCCAAAGTGAAGGAAGTGAAGGACAAGATAAACAGGTGGGATTACATCAAAATAAAAAGCTTTTGTACAGCAAAAGAGACATTAACCAAAACAAACAAACACCCTGTGAAAAGATCATTGCACACAATACATCCGATAAAGGACTGATAACAAAAATTTACAAGGAACTCACACAACTCAACAAAAACAAAGCCAATAACTCAGTCAAAAAATGGGCAGGAGAGCTCAAAAGGCACTTCTCCAAAGAAGAAAAGCAAATGGCCAACAGATACATGAAAAAATGTTCAACATCACTTATAATCAAGGAAATGCAAATCAAAACCACGATGAGATACCACCTCACATCTGTGAGGATGGCACACATTAAAAATATAGGCAATAACAAATGCTGGAAAGAATGTGGAGAAAAAGGAACTCTTCTACACTGCTGGTGGGAATGTGAACTGGTCCAACCACTATGGAAAGCTGTATGGCGATTCCTCAAACTGCTCAACATGGAGCTTCCATACGTCCCAGCAATACCACTTTTGGAAATCTACCCAAAAGGACACAAAACACTAATCCAAAAGGATACATGCACCCGTATGTTCATTGCGGCACTGTTCACAATAGCAAAGGTATGGAAGCAACCCAGATGTCCAAAAATAGATGATTGGATCAAGAAGATGTGGTACATATACACAATGGAATACTATTCAGCATTCAAAGAAGATAAACACATGCAATTTGCAGCGACATGGATGGAATTACAGGGGATCATACTCAACGAAACAAGCCACAAAGAAAGCAAAAAATATCGAATGGTTTCACTTATAACAGGACTATAGGGAAACCAAACAGAGACACTTGGGGGGGTGGGGGGAGGGGCAGGATAAAGGCACAAAATGGAGTATAAAAGGACACAAGGGACCACGGAGATGGATCACGGGTGAATTGGTGGTGGGTTACCCAAGGGGAATACAAAATGTAAAAGATATAAATAACAATAAAAATATATATTTAAAAAAAATGATTCTAGTTGTTTGGGATTTAATTGTGTTCCCTGGAAATAAATGTCAAAGTCTTGACTCCCATAACACTAAAGGTGACCTTATTTGGAAATAGGGTGTCTGCAGATGCAGTCATGTTAAAATGAGGTTATACTAGGTTAGGGTTGAGCCCTGATCTAATACCACAGTTGTCCTAAGAAGAGGACAAGACAACTAGAACACCAAGCAAAGACCATACGACTGTGGAAGCAGAAAGAAGAGAGCTGTATGTGTCTAAATGTCAAGGATTTATCGCAACCACCAGAAATGAGGCAAAGTCAAGAAAGGACCCTCCCACCTCCCTGGTGGTGCAAGGGTTAAATCTCAGCACTATGAAGCTATCCACAGCCACCGCAGCATGAGTCCATTCTGACCAGGGAGCTTCCCACATGGCACAGCGGACCTCTCCTATCTTGCACGCTGCTCCCCTCAGCAGTGTATTTCAGAAGATCCACCTGTTCTGCTCACCACTCTGTCTCTGGGGAAGCCTCTTACCCCTGCACCTCTGGCCTACATCCCAGTTCTTGTATGCATAAATAAATAAATATTAAAAAAAAAAAGAAACGACCCTCCCAGAGAGCCTTCCCAATGGGCGTGCCCCTGTTCACACCTGGATTTCAAACTTCTAACCTCCAGAACTGTGACACAAAATTTTCTATTGTTTTATGCACCCCAGTTTGTGGTACTAAGAAATTAAGACACAAATTTAAGCATTTTAAAATATATACAATAGTTAGTTTTCATTATAGGAAACTAGGTCTCTTGTATAGTAAACAAAATATCCACTGTGTTGCTATGGAGAGTCACAAATCACTCTCTGACTTACGCTTATATAATTAAACTGCAAGAGGCAATGAATGAATGCCAGAGACAACTGGTAGCATTCTGAGGAGGGGGCGAACAACAGCCTACGGAACAAGCACTGAGAAACCATGAGAATATGCACTGAGTGTAGGATGAATTCCTATGGAAGAAAATGCTTCTAGGTGCACTGTGTTATTGCTTAACATCAATATTGGTTCCCTCATTGAACAGCTCTTACTGAAAACCAAAAATAAATACTTAGGAAGTTTATCTCAAAATTGGGTAGCAATATGTTGTCCAATCACACATCACTTCATGAAGGAGTGCCAAAAAAGATTTCATCATGTCTGTGTCATCTTTGCTTACAAGCAGCCTGCTCCAAATCCACAGACATTAGTTTAACCGATTATGCAAGGGATACTTTCATCTATCGCCTCTCCATAAGGAACTTGATGTCATTTTGTAAAAATGTTGCTTTGTGTCTCTTCTTTTGCTTTTTCTTCACTGCAGAAACGGCCAAAGGCATTTGGTCCAGGTGAAAAGAAAGTGAGTCAGAAACTTCAGCCTTTACCAGGATGAGTATTCAGAGTATCTGTGGAAAATTATATGTCATGTGTGGGTTGTGATTTAGAGAGCTGTTAGAAACAGTCGGCTCAGGGCCTCCCTGGTGGCACAGCGGTTAAGCGCTGCGCTGTGGAACTGCCGGCAGCTGCAACACGGAGTTCGACTCCCGGCGGGGGAGATTCCCACATGGCATGGCAGACCTCTCCTGCCGCCTTGCTGCTCCCCTCAACAGTGTATTTCGGCCAATCTGCCTATTCTGCTCCCCACTCGGTCTCTGGTGAACCTTCTCGCCACCCCACACCTCTGGCCTGTACCTCAGCTTGTATGCAAAAATAAATAAATCTTTAAAAAAAAAAAAAGAAACAGTCGGCTCGGAGAAATTGAGAAGCCGGGGGAGCCTCCCTTCTGTGGGAGGGCTTGCAGCTGCTGCAGCGACAGGAGTGCTGGGGCCCTAGTAGGTCTGGCCCCTACCTACGCCCTCTCCAGGAACCGTGAGCATCCCCTCTGTCAGGCAACACACAAAACAAAGGTCTTTCCTCTCACATCCCCTTACAATGAGACCCTCCCTGGTCCCCAACAGGAAATAGAAACTCAATGTTCACGTTCCCAGTCCCCATTTACTGCCTTCCCACCTTTACATATATGTACATACAAAATATTTTACTTATATTGTTTATTGTCATTCCTCCACTAGGATGTAAATTCCAAGAGGGCTTTTCACTCCACAGTTCACAGCTATAGTCTCAAAAAGCAGTGTCTGGCAATTGGTAGGCACTCAGAAAATAACTGTTAAATAAATGAAGTATGGAGGTCCTGTGCTTGCTGTTATTAAGTCTGAGAAGCTTACAGTGGATTTAACTACCCACGGATCTGAACAATTCGCAAGACTGCATCAGCATAGCGTTCTCATGTAGTTTAGCCATTTCAGAGGCCTGATGAGGGAGTTTAGTGAGGAAGGGGTAGAGAGCTGACCTCTGCTGATGGGTGATTGCTTCTAAGGTGCCCAATCAAGCATCTATCATCAACCGCACACTATGAGCATTTTATCATTTTTGAGAATTGATTATCTCCAACTGCCAAAGCCAGTTTGCTTAATTACTTCTGAAGCATTTGCAGTGTACAATAGCTGAGGGCTTCATAAATCAACCAGAAGATGATTAGGTGCTTCCAACACCCCTAAACTAACAAAATTTATTCCTCAGAGAGGACAGAAGTAATAAAACCCCAATTAAATAATTCTTACTAAAATCTTCAAACATTGAAACCTAAGACAAAGCATAGCAAAAGAAGTAAATGTTTGAAAGAAGCTCAAGAGCTATATTACATGTTAGTACCTAAGAAATGCATTGCAAGTTATAAGCTGGTCTATTAATAAGGTATTGCTAATCCATCAATGGCAATTTGGTCAGGCAACATCGATTGGGTTCATTTAGGAAACAACAGTAAGGGAACTACCATGGTCAGAGGCAGGAGGAAGATCACATCTATCCTCCACCATAGCTTGATCACTCTCAAATTGCTACAACCAAGGGGAGCCTACCTCCATATTCTGCCAAAAGCATCACTGTGTAATTAGTCAGCAGGCACAAAAAACCCACAGGCATCCTCTGCACATTAAGTTCACCCACAGGCACATATGGTGGTGATATTCTGAGAAGGGACTAGCAACTTCTTAATCAGGTCAGGGACAGGACATGAAGGGATTCAATGAAATAGGAGATCTCTAGATTTCAAATGCTGCTGCAGAGGGATCTGGTTTTAAATGTTGGTGAGAGTATGGGGAAAAAAAGAACCTTCATTCACTATTGGTGGGAATATAACGGTTCAGCTCCTATGGAAAACAGTATAGCGATTCCTCAAAATATTACAAATAGACCTATCATATGATCAGGCAACTCCACTCTTAGGAATCTACCTGAAAGACACAAAGTCACTAATTCAAAGGGATATGTGCAAGTGTATGATCATTGCAGCATGCTTTACAGTAGCCAAGGTGTGGAAACAACCTAAATGTCCATCTACAGAACAGTGGATTAAGAAGATGTGATACAATAGCAAAGGTATGGAAGCAACCCAGATGTCCAAAAATAGATGATTGGATCCAGAAGATGTGGTACATATACACAATGGAATACTATTCAGCATTCAAAGAAGATAAACACATGCAATTTGCAGCGACATGGATGGAATTAGAGGGGATCATACTCAGTGAAATAAGCCAGAAAGAAAGAGAAACATATCGAATGGTTTCACTTATAACAGGACTATAAGGAAACCAAATAGGAGAGAGACAATCAGTGGGGGTGGGGGGGGGAGGCAAGGGAGGGAAGGAAAAGGGCACAGGATGGAATAGAGAAGAGCGCAGGGGACCATGGAGATAGATCGCGGGTGAGTTGGTGGTGGGCTACCCAAGGGGAATACAAGATGTAAAAGATATAAATAACAATAAAAATATATATTAAAAAAAAAGATGTGATACATAGACTCAATGGAATACTACTGAGCTATAAAAAAAGAAAGACTTGCTATTTGTAACAACATGATGGAACTGGAGAGGATTATGCTAAGTGAAGTGAGAAGAAAAAAGACACAGACAAACAGTATGATTTCACTCCTGTGGAATACAGAAAAAAAAAGGAACTGACAAAACTAAACCAAAACATCTAGAAGTTTGAATGCAAAACTGAGACTTCAAGGGGGGAAGGGTGGGTGGTAGGGAGAATGGGAGTATATAATGTTGGAGGATTATGGGTGGTTTGGTAGTAAGTACAGTGACGTAACATACATTTGAAGAGGCTGGAATATATATCCCTAAGTCATATACAGTGTTGTAAATCAATGTTACTTGAATAAAAATAATACAATTAAAAAAAGAAAGAATGAAAAAGCAATATATGCAGATTCTTAGTCTATCAAGTACTTAAAAGATAGCAACTGGGAAACAGATTATAATATATTAAGCTTTAAAAGTCCATGTGAATAATACAAAACATATATTATCTGGCTTAATAACCCACTGACAGCACAAGAACTGTTGAATTATACAGATGATATTTGGGGGGTAGTCCTCATAGCCTATTCCAAGACTCAGTTTTGCAAGTCTACTAGCGAGTATTATATAAAGTAACTCTTCTAATCTAAATAGCCAATCTTATCTTACAATCTTATGAAAGAAAATATTTATATTCTACTTATCTGACTATTGTATAACTTTCGGTCTTTCCCCCCTCATTATGGCACTCTCAACTGCATATATTTAAAGCATACACTTTTATATATAAAACGATCATAGCAATCAAGATAATGAACATATTCATCATCCCAGAAGTTTCATTATATCCCTTTGTAAACTCTCCCTCCTGCCCATTTCTATTCTCCTCCAATGCCACAGTGATTCCTAGGCAACTATTGATTGGGATGTTTTCACTCGTTAATTTTCATTTTCTAGAATTTTACATAAATGAAATTGGATAGCATGTTTATTTTATCTGCAGGCTTCTTTCACGGATTATAATTATTTCACATTTACCTAAGTTGTTGAATACATCAATAGTTATTGAGTAGTATCTCATCGTATAGCTAGCTATGCCATCATTTTCTTATCCTACCATCTGTTGACAGATATCTGGGTTGTCTCCAGGCTTGGGTTATTATAAGTAAAATTTCTGTGAATACTCATGCACAAGTCTTGCATGGACATATGCTTTCAATTTCTCTTGTTTAAATACCTTGCAGTAAAATGGCTGGAATGTACTTTAGGTGTATTTTTATCTTTTAAAAAAATTGCCAGACTGTTTCCAAAGTGGTTCTATTGCATTGAACCCATAGATAAATTTGAGGGAAAGTGACATTTTAATAATGTGGAAACTCCTGACCCTTGAGAATCATGTATTTCTCCATTTGTTTCGGTCTTTAATTTGTCTCAGCAATATTTTGTAGTTTCCATTGTACAGGTCTTGCACATCAGTGTGTTTTTGAGATTTATCCTGAATTATTAAATATTTTAATGCAATTTTACCTATTATTGTTTTGTAATGTCAATTTTCAATTGTTAGCGCCAGTTTATCGAAATGCAATGGAGTACTTTATGATAATCTTGAATCCTGCAAACTTGCTAACCTCATTTAATTTTCCTAGTAGTTATTTTGCAGATTCCATCACATTTTTTATAGTAGATGAAATGAGCATGCTGTTGGTGAGTGAATATAGTTTTACTTCTTCCTTTCTAATCTGGTTGCAATTTTTACTGATGGATTGACTTCTGGTATTATCTTTAGTAAAATAATAAATAGAAGGGAGAAGTTTAGTTTAGGTATTTTTCCACTTAGCATTGTGTTAGTTGTGGGAATTTGTAAATACACTTTGTCATGTTGAGGATGTTTTCTTCTAATCCTAGTTTATCCAGGGTTTTTTATATCAGGAATTGATTTTATATTTCATCATATGGTATTACACTGATTGGTGAATGTTAAACCACCTTGTTTTCCGGAGATAAATGACCACATTTGACCATGGTGTACTGTGATTTTACAATATTATTGGAATCCATTTGCTAATTGTTTAGAATTTTTATATCTATATCATGAAGAACTATGGTCTTTAATTTTTCTTATATTATCTTTGCTTTTGGTATCAGGCTAATTCTGGCCTCAAAGGATGGGTAGGGATATAATCCCCAGTTAACAATTTTCTGGTAGAGTTTATGGAGAAACAGTTTTATTTCTTCCTTTAAGTTTTATTTCTTCCTTTGAGGCTTCACCATCGAAGCAGATGGGAGGAGTTTTCTTTGTGGGGATTTTTCTAGCAACACTTTAAACTCCTTTCATGGATGTAGCACTATTTAAGTTCCTGTTTTTTCTTGGGTGAGCATTAGAGGTTTGTGTCTTTCAAGAAATGTGCTAATTTCACCTAAGTCAGTGATTCTCAACAGGGGCAATCTCTCTCCCTTACCACCTACAGGACATTTTCGATAGGTACAGTTGGGAAGTGGGACATAGCATTAACATCTAATGGGTAGAGGATAAGGATACTGCTAAATAGTCTACAATTCACAGCACAGCATCCAGAATAAAGAATTACATAACCCAGGTGCCACTATTGTTGAGGCTGAATAACTCAGATCAATGTTACTGAATTTATTGGCATTAGGTTGTTAATAATATTCCTTTATGGTCTTTAAAAATATCTTTTGGATCTGTGGTGATGTTGCTATTCACATTCCTGATATTGGTAATTTGTGCCTTCTCCTTTTCCCCGTTGATCTATTTGGCTAACAATTTCTCATTTGTATTGATCTTTTCAAAGAAACAGCTTTTGCCTTGACTGATTTTCTTTTGTTTTACGGTTTTCAATTTCATTGATTCCACACTAATTTATTTTCTGTTTTCTATTTACTTTAGTTTTATTGCTCTATTTTTTCTGGTTGTTTTAAGGCACAAGCTGCGATCATTAACTTGAGATTTGTCCTGTTTTCTAGTATAGGCATTTATTGTAATGAAAGTTTCCATATAAACTGCTTTAATAGCAGTCAATGCATTTTGATATATTGTTTACATTTTCATTTAGTTCAAATGTTTACTAATTTCTTTTTTGATTAACTTGTTGACCCCATATTTTATTTAAAAATAAGTTATTTCACTTAAAATTCAGGGGGTCCACCAAAGATCATTTTGTTATTGATTTCTAATTTAATTCCTTTGTCATCAGACAACAAATATCGTTTGAATCCTTTTAAATTTAAATTTATCCGTTTGTGTGTGTACCACATCTTGATCAAGTATATTTCTTATAGGCATTATTTATTAGGGTTGTGTGCTTTTATCCAATCTGAGAATATATACTTTTTAATTTGGGCATCTAGACCAGTTGCATTTAATGTAATTACTGGTATGATAAGCAGAAGTCTTCTGATTTTCAGGGGGGTGAAAGAGTCCAAATTTATCCAAGTGAACCCAAACATATTATAATATTTGCTACTTAGCAATGAGTTGGAACTTTTAACTTTGAAGAACCTCTAATCCAATGTCTTGCTTGATGCTTAAAACTTCACTATAATGTTCTCATCAAGTTGATTCTCCAAATAAACACCAAAATCAATTTTAAGAGTTACTGGCAAGAGTATCATTTCAGTTTACATGGGAAGATATTTCTTTTTTGCATGAGCTATTTGGCCCTAATTCTGCCTTCTAGGAAGTTATACAGATTATTCTAATAAAAGTCTCTTTCAGATTTCTGAAGACATATTCTTATCCTAAGTGTTGTTTTCTCTAAGCAAAATATTCCTTCAATGGTTCTGATAACTGCATCTACTGACTAGTTAATTGATTTAAAGTTACTGAATAAATAATAATTTTTTTAAGGGACACTTAGTATTAAATATTGTCTTTGCTGTGATTTAATTCTTTGCTTCTTTTAAAAGTCAACAAACAAATAAAAAAAAAATGGGCAATGGAGCTAAAAAGACACTTCTCCAAAGAAGAAAAGCAACTGGCCAACAGGTATATGAAAAAATGTTCAACATCATTTATAATCAAGAAAATGCAAATCAAAATCACAATGAGAACCCACCTCATGCCAGCAGGAATGGCGCACATCAAAAAAAAAAAAAAAAAAACCAGGTAACAACAAATGCTGGCAAGGATGTAGAGAAAAAGTAACTCTCCTACACTGCTGGTGGGAATGCAAATCGGTCCAACCACTATGGAAAGCTGTATAGCGATTCGTCAAACTGCTAAAAATGGAGCTTCCATACAACCCGGTAATACCACTTCTGGGAATCTACCCAAAGGACACAAAAACACTAATCCAAAAGGATACATGCACCCGTATATTTATTGCAGCACTGTTTACAGTAGCTAAGGTATGGAAACAACCCAGATGCCCAAAAATAGATGACTGGATCAAGGAGATGTGGTACATATACACAATGGAATACTATTCAGCATTCAAAAATATAAACACATGTGATTCGCAGCAACCTGGATGGAACTAGAGGGGATCATGCTCAGTGAAATAAGCCAGAAAGAAAGAGAAAAATATTGAATGGTTTCACTTATAACAGGAATATAGGGGAACCAAACAAGAGAGAGATACCCAGCAAGGGAGGGGGAGGATAAGGACTCAAAAGGGGGAAGAAAAGAGCACAAGGGATGATGGTGATGGGTCATGGGTGAGTTGGTGGTGGGTTACCCAAGGGGAAAAATAAAAATATATAATAATAAATTCTAAAAAAAGCTAAAAAAATAATTCTTTGCTTCTTTATTATCATTAAATTAATTGATATAATTATTGTGAAAAGGGGCTATTTTATATTTTGAAAATAAAATTAGCATAATATTTGTAGTGACTGTTGATAACATTTTAAAATATAGCCAAGAAGTTATGATGATTCAGGTTATAATGGAGGTCATTTTGAGGCCATCATAATCATCATTATTTCCCACCTAAATGATGCAAGCTTCTAACACGTTCAACGTTCTCACACTCTAATGCATGCTCACTGCTGCAGATACTTTCTTCTTTAAACATAAATCAGTTTGTAACACATTTACTACTTTAAATGTTAAGACTTAGTAGTTCTCCATATATGTTAAGATACAGTGGCTTCAGTTGAGTAAAATCCATCTCCTTGTGTTCCTGACCAAATTATTTGCTCCTCTGTTTACTTCTTCCCTCGCTTGCCAAGAGTAGGTGGTCTTGTCCTACCAAAGTGCTTGTGTAGTGAACCCCATGTCTTTTCGTATAGTTCCCTTTACTCCTCCACCCCTGGGAAACTCATATTCTGTCTTTAGGTCTATCTCAAATATCGCCTGCCTGTACAACCTTTTTAGCCTTCGTCTTGACTCAGATCTCCTGAAAAGTGATTTTCAACAGGGGCTTTAAGGTAGAATCAACTGAAAAGGTTTGTAAAAATAGTCTAGTTAAACCAGATGAATACCTGTTACATAGAAGGTCCTTAGTGAATATTTTTTAGCAACTAACCTATTCAATAAAATGAGAACAGATTAACAAAAGACCATAATGGAATGTACCATCTTAAGAACATTTAGAATAGTTTTGATATGTCTTTGTACTATTCGTTCCTGACAGTAAGGGCTATTGATAATAATAAGAAAATGTTATTTATTCAACTTACAGGGATTATTACATAGAAAAAGACAATGACCATAAAAATTACATTTTATCTACATACAGCCTTAACTAGATGAGATTAATTAGGATAAATATCATAGAAAGTTTTCTTTTTTAGGAAATTAATGAACAAGGCTGGGTATTTTGGTGAGAGGCATGACGTGGTAACACATCTGAAGAGATATGAACATATATAAACCTGTGAGTCACATGTAGTGCTATATACCAAGGCTTCCTCAATAAAAAATAATACAATATTTTTTTTCCTCATCTCTTCTAAAGGTAATTTACCTAAAGAGAAAAAAAAAAGTGTTGTTTAGATGAAACTGATCCACTTTAGATCTTTGCCACTTCTATCACTTAAGTAACCTTGGAAAATGTGCCCTTTTCTGCCTCATCAGTTGAGGAATATAACTTAATTGTACTTATTTGGAGTTTTATGAGAATATTCCAAAGGTGCTTCAAGCTTGACATTTATTTAGCATTTGCTGTGGTTCACAGGGCAGTGTACTGGGATTTCATTTTCAAAGGAGCCAGAAATGACAGTCAAGGGGTATGTTACCTCCCTACATCTTCCACGGAACTCTCTCTTCTCTCCCTTAAGAAGCAGTTTTTTCTTAGAGTTTCGGTGGCAAGAACCCAAGCGACACCCTATCACTACAACTTAGGGGAAAACGGCCACAAGAGAGATCTGATGCATCAGGATATTGGTATATTAGGTCGGTTTGAATAGATTTGACCTATCAGAGAACATTGCTTCAAATCTGTCCATTCTTTGGAAGGAAACTTGTTGCAGACGTTGACGCGGGAATACCAAGCGACACTCAGGACACGGGGAGCACAGGAGATTGACTACGCCGGTGGGGCCAGGAGAAACTGGTGGGCCCAGGACAGGGTCACCTCTAAAAACCTGGACCCCCAACAAAGGCAGCAGGGAGTTTTTATACAGAGTAGCTTCCGCATATCTTTTGGTGGGTTTCAGGGGAGGATGACCTCAATTGGGGGGGGACACCCCCTCAATTGGGGGGTGTCACTTACAGGCAGGCAGGGGTCTTATCAGTGATTTCCGACAGGAGTCTTATCAGTAGGTGGTCACGCTCCTCCTTGGTGTTCATTAGTGAGGGTCAAGCTCACTCGTGGTATGGGGGCTGTGTTTGTCCTGTTTTCCCGGTTCAAACTGAAGCAGACATCGGGTCTGCATAATTGAACAAACCTTGAAATAAAATTTAGGAATAGGTTCTGTTTTCTTCTCTACTGATTCTAGGCCAGTGAACCAGAACATAATGTGAGGTCATGAGAAAGAAGGGGGGATAGTTTAAGAGTCTATGAAAATGATATGTGAATGTGATATATTACTCTCAGACTTTTAAATGTTTCAAACAAATTGCTTAAGAGTTTGGCTGTAATTTAATGCAAATGAACAGATGACTGGGTTGGGAGGTGGGCTTGCAAGAGTCAACAAATGAGCAATTTGCTGGTTCAAGAGGGGAAGGGCACTTCTTTGCCTTTCTTTTTATCAGCAATTTTAATTTAAGAAATAGTTTGTCTTCATTACTCATGGTGAGTACTGCTCTTCCCTTATGTATCATTCTGATAAAGTCACTGGGCGAACTACCATAGAGTTTGAAATAGTTCTTTGTGGTTATCTTTTCAATTAAATACAGGTCTAAACTAGTATTTCAACAACTGGCACTTGCGTTATTCACCATTTACATATGACCAATTCAGACTTAATGACAACATTACCAGCTTTAATCACCTTCTCATGAGATTAAAAATCGTATTACTGAAATTGTGGGTACCAATAATTGATTGAAGAAATTATGTATTTGTTTATAATTTTATATATACATATAATAACACATATATTTAAGAAGTAACACTTAACTATCCTCAAGTCTTCAGCTATTTTTATTCTGTCTGAATAGAAATATAACAATACTATTAATCGATCACACTTTAAAAGATGATTGCTATTTACTGGAAGTATTATTTATTATATTGAATTTATAAAGTTCCATATATATCAGATGTTAGCTCAAGTTTAACATATGGTATCTATAATTTGTGTTTATTATATATATTTGGTGTATATGTAAATATGGCAGGGTGCTATATTCAAAGGAATATCCTATGTGCCAGATAAACAAATATTTGTCAATCAAATATTGTGGAGAACATTTATGAACTATAAACCTGGTACTGAATTTTTGATAAATTTCACGTCTTTGCAAAACAAATACTAGTAATTTTAAGTAACTGTGGATCTATTTTAGGGATTTACAATACCAGAAAAATATACTTTGATTAGTGATTGTATTTTCAAGTATAAGCAATTGTGTTTTGTACAGAAGAAAAATTATATTTGAGTAAAACTATACTGTGATTCAGTAAAACTACACCCATATACAACATCTATATGTAGTGTTTAATTTCCTAATGCATTATATAAAACATTTTAGATACAATAATCTGGATTTTCTTTTCATTAGCATTTTATTGGCGTACCGACACCAATGTATTCTACCTATGGCCATCTGCTTGCAGATATGAGTCAGTCTGAAGGGGAAAGTTGATTTTATTTAATTATCTATCAGTATTTTGAATAGTGAATTCGTCCTCAAAAACTTAAAAAGAGGCCTCCCTGGTGGCGCAGCGGTAGAGCACTGCGCTGTGGAGCTGTAGGCAGCTCACCATGCGAGTTCAACGCCCAGCCAGGGAGAATCCCACATGGCGCGGCAGACCTCTCCTGCCTCGCCCGCTGCTCCCCTCAGCAGTGTATTTCTGATCTGCCTGTTCTGCTCCCCACTCTGTCTCTGGTGAACCCTCTCGCCATCCCACACCTCTGGCCTGTATCCCAGCTTGTATGTATAAATAAATAAATCTTTAAAAAAAAACTTAAAAAGAATGTGTTTGTATGTCTTTTAAAGTACTCAATTACTGTCATACTGTAATATCAAGAACATTAAAATTTAGCCTTGAATATTTCTTCTAGGTAAATCAAAACTCTTGTATATGAGCAATCCTTAGAGAAAAACAGCATATATTCTTTTAGAAGCTGAAGGGGAAACAATCATAGCATAATTAGTGAGTAAAACAAGCCTCTGATAAATTCAGAATATTTATTAATGTCCTAAAATATCCCCCCAAATTAAATCACTTTTAAAACAATGCCAAATTAGAGAGTTCTTTGTCTCTTTCTGATTATATCTCACCCTTAAACTGCATCTGTGAAATTTTTGTCAAAAATTTAGAAACTATCTTTTGATGTAAATTCCATGATTGTGGCTGAAAATATTTGGAACAATACCCATCAGTGTTGAACCAAGAGCAGATGGGAAATAATTATCTGGAGCATGGTTATGAAAAATTAAGAGGTGACAAGAGTTGAGATAAATATACAGAACATTATCATATATAATTCCTTAGATTTACTACATAATTCCATTCATAAGGCTTCACCTTGAAGTTTCACTTTCTACATAGTACTTAACTTTAAGAGATGATTCAGTGAAATACTTTAAGACTCAGGCTACAGCACAACCTCAAAATAATTAAAACCAATACAACACAAGTTAGGATTGCAGTACTGACATGTTATTTTTTTTTCTAACAGTGGAAGTGCGTACTTGCTGAGAATATATTGCTGCAGTATTTTTGATACCATTATTGAAATGTTAACCTCCTATAATTAAAAAGTCATTTTAAAGAGCTCTCTCATGGAATTTTATTTCCTCTTGTAAAAATAATAGAAATTTAATTTTAGATATAGTCCTCTGCTGGATAATTTAAAAACCAGTTAATTTTCATCTCTAGCAAGTCCTAGATTTCTAAATTTATCATACTATTTTCTAACTAGACTTTATTTGGTGTTCATAATAAATTGCCTTAGTATGTTATCATTTAATTAACTTATAATAAGTACACTCTGTATTTCATTGTCCTTTCAAAGGCAGAATAAACCATAAAGCCTGCTGGGTTTATATACATATGTTTTCTCAAAATTCCAGCATCATTTAAATAGCATTCGTGACATTGTTAACCATTTTGAGTTTGGTGGGTTTTTTTAAGATTTTTAAAATTGTATTTATTTTTGCATAGAAGAACTGGGGTATTAGCCAGACATGCGGTGGGGACAGGGGGAGAGGATTCACCAGAGACAGAGTGGGGAGCAGAACAGGCAAATCTACTGAAATACATTGCTAAGGGGAGCAGCAGGCAAAACAGGAGAGGTCTGTTGCCCCAAGTGGGTTAGCTTCCTGGCAGGGGATTGAACACAGGCAGCTTTGCCATGGGAGGGCCATCACATTGGTAGCTCTGAGACTTAAGCCCTAGGCTACCAGGGAGGCCCCCATTTTGAGTTTTTATCTAAAAATACAGGAATGTAAAGTCAGGTTTAAACAAACTTATTAAAGAAAGCATAGTCAAGAAACCAAACAGACCAGACTACTCTTAAGTCAGATTATTTACTTTCTCTCATTTTCATCACAACACATGTTAGTTTACCCAAAGTATGTCACTATTATCTTTAAACAAATGTCTTCGTCACTGTGTAAGAACCCAGCTAAAATTGAATACAACTATGCAGCCACTGTCTTCAAATGTTGATATAAATGCATACCTAATATTTAACTCTTTGTCTAGACAGACCCCACCCCCATCAGAGTCCTTCCCCAGCATGGAAAGAAGCCATTGGTAACAGGAGTCTCCTTCTATAGGACTTTACAAGACAGAGATTGCACACAAACTTTCAGTACTGGGGTGACATACGAAGCTTTGAAACTTTTTTACCTTGAACTAATTTGGACTAAATTGTAGAGATGAGCAATAATCTAACATTAGTGCTAAAGCAGGACATCACAAATAACACCGAAAGTCCATTAAGCACTTCAGTACCAACAAAATGCAATACTATTAATACTAAAATATAGCCTTAAAACCCTCATACGCTGTTGGTGAAAATGAAAATTGGTGCAACCATTATGGAAAACAGTATAAGTTTCCTCAAAAAAATTAATAAAAGTACCATATGATCCAGATGTTACCCTTCTGGCTATCTATCTGAAGATGACAAAAACACTAATTTAAGAGATATGTGCACACTCGTGTTCACTGCAGCATTTATTCACAGTTGTTAAGAGTTAGAAACAACTTCAGTGGCCATTCACAGATGAATACATAAAGAAGAGTTGGTCTATATACACAATGAAATACTACTCAGCTATCAAGAAAAATGAAATCATGCCATTTGCAACAACATAGATGGATCCAGAGAGTATTATTATTCAAAACAAAATAAATCAGATAGGGAAAGACAAATACCATCATTCTATTCAAATGTAGAATATAAAAATAAATGAACAAAACAGATAACAAAATAGTGGTTATCAGAAGGGAAGGGCAAAGGGAGGTCACCACAGGCCTTCCTGTGCTTTCTACTTATAGCCATATATATCCCCCAAATCTTTAGTTATTAGCAAAACTAATCCATTCTTCATTTCCATAATTTTTAGTTCAAAAATGCTGTATGAATTTACCATGTGACCTTTAAGTATGTGCTTTGTTTTGTTTTTTACTCATATAACTCCCTGAAGGTTCACTGATTGATGTTGATGTGTGTGCTGCTAGTAAGCTCCTTTTTTATTGCTTAGTAGTATTTCATGGTATGGATGTACCACACTTGCCTAATCAGACTCCAGTTGAAGAATTTCTGGCCACTTTCAAATTATGGTTATGGCAAAACAAAGTTGCTATGAACATTCATGCACAGGTTTTTGAACACAAGTTGTCACTTCTCTAAGATAAAAACTTAACAGTGTAAGTGCTGATTATGATTAAGCACATTTCATTTTATTAAAAACAAATGAACTACTTCCCAGAGTAGCTGAATAATTTACATTCCCACCAGAAATTTACGAATAATCCAATGTCTCTTCCTCCTTGCCAGCTTATCGTGTTATCACTATGTATTTTTAGTCATTGCAGTAAGTGTGTAGTGATATCTTTGTGTAGCTTTAAATTGCATTTCCTTGATGATTATGATAGTGGTTTCCCATAGGTATAAATTCTTTGATGAATGTGTTTTTCCTACCCTTAATTTAAAAGGGTTTTTTTCAATTTTTTTACATATCTTAAGTACAATTCATTTGTCAGACATGAAATTTTCCAATATTTTCTCAGATGGTGCCTGTCTTTCATCTCTTCATAGGTTTTTTCTCACAAAACAAAAATTTTAAATTTGGATTAGTTCTAATTATTCTTTTTTTTTCTCTCATAGATTATGATTTTGGTGTCAAGGGTAAACTCTTCACTAGCTCTAGGGCTTAAATATTTTTCCTTTTTCCCTATATGATTTGTTATCCATTTCGAATTAATCTTTGTATAAGGTGTGAAGTTTGTGTTTGTATCAAGGTCTTTTTTTAAAAAATAACTATGGCTATCTAATTGCACCAGGGACATTGAAAAAATAATCAGGATGTTTTTGAAAGCTTAAAATACAAAGAATTAGAAATGAAACCAATTTTACTGAAATACAATTATCAAAATTTTAAAAACATTCATTGTAATAGCCTAGTCATGTTAAATAACAACTAACAATATGATGAATGATGCCAATTCAAACAGTGATGGGCACAAAAACCTATTTCAAGATATGGAAAAATTTAATGGAAATGTGTATGTGATTTCTGTTGGTTTAGCCATAGGTCCAGCTAGTATTACTGTGTTTAGTTACCTACATTTATAATTAAAATAAATTCTAAACTGAAAATAAAGATGCATTTCCCCCCATACACAGTCAGACAATTTAGGCTAAGAATCCCTGACTTAGGAGAAAGAATGGGTTTATTCTCTGTGGTTCTAGAAATGGCTAAGCTAGGATCAACTGTAGACAATAAGGAAGGTATACTTGTGCTGAAATCTTGAAAGACAGAACAATGAGCTAGCTGTGAATGTTCTTCCATCATCTGTTAAAGAAATATGTTTCCTTTCTGGAAAAATTCCAAAAGTTGGGGAGATTACACACCAGAAACATACTGGGGATGCTCGAAATGGACAATGACTAACTTTCTTCCCTGAGCTAGATGAAACATGTAAGCACCTCATTATTTCCAGTTTGAGTTCTGGATACCCACAAACCTCAACCAGACCAATAGGGAGATAGCTGCCCAAGGGGCTTCATCCCAAGTCACTCAGCCAAAGGTGTTTGTTAATTTTTCTCCCTGTTTTCTAAAACATTTACTAGATTGCTGACCAGCCAGTATCAGGGAACATGTAAATTAATTTACTGAAAGAAGAAAGCATAACCAGTTAGTAGGACAAGGTTATTCTATTTTGACAGCATTTTAGTTATGGGTTCAAAAGTAATTACTGAAATAAATCATCAATAGGTGGTGGCAATATTGATTTTATGTCAGCAGCTGAGTAAACTATAACCCAGCCTCTATCTAGAACTATGTTCATTGTCTTTTATGCTTTATTTTTGAATTGCTGTCCAAAAAAGGCTTTAGCCTACACATGAAATTGCCTACTGAGCTGCTTTTCCCAGGAAAACTCACTGCCCAAATCACCTTTTCCTCACCGGCTCTCACCCTGAACAGTCTCCTTGGACCATTTTACCACACTCTCTTAACTAGTGTGAAATGCTAATACGGATGGCTGTGATTTTCCGACAAAGCGACAGGAAAACGTGATTACTGGTCACAGGGTTTCATATTAGCACTTGCTTCTGCTAATTTAAAAATAGGTTGGACTGCAGGAAAACCAATTTCCTTCTTTAACATTAGTTTGTTCTGCTGTTCTTTGTTTAATAAATGTCCTCTGGGTCCAAACTAATGTGAATAGAAGAAAGAGACCTGAACTGTCATTCTATTAAAAGCAAACTTGAAGTCTAGCTGATTTAACATTATTAAAGACTAGTGTGAACTTGATCTTTATTTTTTTTAACATATATTTTTATTGTTATTTATGTCTTTTACATTTTGTATTCCCCTTGGGTAGCCCACCATCAATTCACCGTGATCCATCTCCATGGTCCCTTGTGTTCTTTTCTATTCCATTTTGTGCCCTTATCCTCCCCTCCCCCCGCCCCTCCCCCCCACCCCTGCTGATTGTCTCTCTCCTATTTGGTTTCCTTATAATCCTGTTATAAGTGAAACCATTCGATATGTTTCTCTTTCTTTCTGGCTTATTTCACTGAGTATGATCCCCTCTAATTCCATCCATGTCGCTGCAAATTGCATGTGTTTATCTTCTTTGAATGCTGAATAGTATTCCATGGTGTATATGTACCACATCTTCTTGATCCAATCATCTATTTTTGGACATCTGGGTTGCTTCCATACCTTTGCTATTGTGAACAGTGCCACAATGAACATATGGGTGCATGTATCCTTTCGGATTAGTGTTTTTGTGTCCTTTGGGTAAATTCCCAAAAGTGGGATTGCTGGGTCGTATGGGAGCTCCATGTTTAGCAGCTTGAGGAATCGCCATACAGCTTTCCATAGTGGTTGGACCAGTTCACATTCCCACCAGCAGTGTAGAAGAGTTCCTTTTTCTCCATATCCTTTCCAGCATTTGTTGTTGCCTGTATTTTTAATGTGTGCCATCCTCACAGGTGTGAGGTGGTATTTCATAGTGGTTTTGATTTGCATTTCCTTGATTATAAGTGATGTTGAGCATTTTTTCATGTATCTGTTGGCCATTTGCTTTTTTTCTTTGGAGAAGTGCCTTTTGAGCTCTTCTGCCCATTTATTGACTGGGTTATTGGCTTTGTTTTTGTTGAGTTGTGTGAGCAAAAACAGACAGTGAACTTGATCTTTAAACCAAAATAAAAAAAAAAAACCTTCCATGGTTTCATTTACTTATTTATTTATTTATTTACTTATTTACTTATTTATTTATTTATTCTTCACTGACTCAGAAAGGACATCTTTGATGTTTTGAATTTATTAAAGGTGAGTCAGGGAACTTTGAATGGCAGGACACTGAATCAGGATAATCTGACCTTAAATAAACTCAGATTAAATAGTGTTTCATACCAAGAAGCTCTCTGCTGGATGATAACAAAAGACAGATAATGAAGCAGCACATAGAAACCAAAGACTTCATATTTGCAGAATCACAAATCTCCACCTCACTGAGTCTTCTCTTAAATTTTGATGAGGATTAGCTCTACATGAACCTTAGAAAAAAGGGTACATCCATTCCTCTTTAACTGTGCTATATATTTTCAATAAACTTTTGCTTTTCTAGTTCAAAACCCAGACTCATTTCCAATTTTCAACTCCTATTTTGTTGTTGTTGATACATGTATATAGGCAATGCTCCCCTTCTATCTCTGTGGCCCCAAGCCCTGTCCATCATAAACCATGCATCACGGGTGAATTGGTGGTGTGCTACCCAAGGGGAATACAAAATGTAAAAGACATAAATAACAATAAAAATATATATTATAAAAAAAATAAACCATGCATTTGCTTCTATTCATCTTCAAGATGTTCAGAACATCAAAGAAAACATAGAACAAATATTAATAAAGACTTCATTTTGGCATTTGTAGCCATTCCATATTTTACTAAACTATTATTACTTCATTTGAGAGAAGCACTGCCTATATTTTACCAACAACGAAACTGAGCGTATAGAAGTAAGTTACATGTCCCAGATCACACATTTCCCAAACAGCGTAGATAATATTGAATTCTTGCTTTCTACTCCTTCACACTTCCATGACTACAAGTTAAAGGTTCTTTTGCTTTTATATCCTTCCCTTTGAGTTCTCGTTCTCTGCCAGTGCTGTGCCCTCCTTCTCAAGTCTAATCATCTATGGTTGCGTTGCCAGGATTGTACATTGTTCATACATACATGCATGGTTCATACAGGCACGTATGGGTCACACATGCATGTATGGTACATGCATACATGGTTCATACATAGAGCACAGGGACAGGCATTTTTGAACCTCTGCCCAGAACAAGTCTATAATTAAAACTATCCTTGTAACAGAGTCTATGCGATGGTACCTAAAAGATTTTGTATGTTTTACCCTTTAGCACCATTCCTTGCGCATGGCAAACACTCACGAATGTTTGTAGAATGAATCAGTGAGTACACATTAGAAATCCCTGACATGTCATCAAAACATTTCCAAGTCTTCTCTAGGGGGGGTGTCAGGCTGATGTAAATGTGAGCGGAAAACTCAGCAAATGTCAACAGGCTATAAATAATCACTTGGTCTATCAGTGCAGGGAATTTACATATACAGACATTTCCTTTGATGAATGCTAAACCTCATAATGAAAAAAAAAGCACCTATTTAGAAAATTTAAACATGGGAACAAATCCAGTGAGAAAAGCTTGGATTTTGGATCAAAGGCTGTGCTTACAGTCCCAGTTTGGACACTTCCCTCAGACTGGTTCCTCATTTTAAAACAGGCTTAAGAACATCTCCCTCACACGGCTATTGTGAGGATCAAGTGAGATGACATCTCATAATGCCTTTTGACACGTAATGGTCACTTTATAAATATTGGGTTGTCGGAAAAGTCACGACTGCTTTTTCTGTTTTTCAAGCAAAATTGCGTCATGACTTTTCTGACAGCCCAGTATTACTTCTATCATTTATTTTTTCAGAAGATATGAGTGTCACATTCAGGTTTGGCTTTTTAAGCACTGACAAACCACTGGATTTATCCAGATAACAAATCCTTTATTGTCATTTTAGGAATTTGAAAACTAAAAAGACTTTTGGGGGAACACTGCTGCTTCTTGAATGGGGCAGATGATTGAGTGGGCCTGGGCAGAAATGGGACTCTGCCCAATTAGAACCTCTTGTCATATATTCCTCCATCTTGGTCTGGAATATGGTTCTCAAAGGGAATAGAGTAAGATGTGATTACTTTTATCAAGAGATCAATCTAGACCAAAATGAACCATATAAATACGAGAGCAGAACTGAAGCTACTAGATAGAGAGGTAGGAGAAGAAAACAAAGGGGAAAGGGGCACTACAGGTTAAGGGGGAGGATTATGGATGTTTTCAAGGTGGGCATGGTAGTAACATACATCTAAAGAGGTGTGAACCAATGTACCTCAAGCATACATCAAGCATACATAGTGTTGTAAACCAACATTACCATAATAATAATAATAATAATAATAATAATAATAATAAAGAGACAGATCAGCTCAGAGGATTTAAGGGCGCCCCTGTGAGTAGTGAAACTGAGATAACTGAGATTAGTGATGGGACAGGGTAGTGGCGTGGGGCGAAGTTCAGAGGTGGACAGGCGGAAGTCACTAGGGATGGGAGGCTTGCAGAGAATGTACCAAAAATTACAATAGTTTGAGCCACTCTGGAAATCCAGTTAGATTTTTTTCTGTCTGTATAAAAACGTTTAATATTGGAGATGAATATCAAACAATGTGATTTATCAGAGCACAGGATGGTTTTGACTTTGATCTTGAAATACAGTGGGCTTTCCCTGTCTTCTTTCATGAACTTTAGGCCACTTTGTCGCTCCAATTGCCTATTCTATTACTCTACACAGCCCCAAGTAGTATGTGGGGAGCTACTGCTGGCTTCCCTTACCTGTGGGTGAAGATGGCTTGTTAGATTAGTTTAATAGGGCTTACTCTTCAACCTTGTTCCTAGGTAAATCTTGTCTTCCTGTCATCTATCCCTGGAACATGTCAATTAGGAGATACTAGCAAAATCCAAGGTTGGAGAGGACTTACTCCTAGAGAGTCAGGCTGACAGAATTAACTCGGGAAAAAAACATCAAAGGAGAAAAAGCTGAGCACTGACAGTTATTGCTTAATAATAATACAAGAAACACTAATAATTAAAGGAGCCTACTATGGCTATATAGTGCCTAGTCACTATTTTATGGATATTTAAATACATATCTCTCATTAAATTCCTACACCATCATCATACAGATAATATCACTCCCATGTTACAGATAAGAAAGTTTGGCCCACAGGAAGGATCAGGGATTGAACACAAATGTCTATCTAATTCCAAAGTCCCTGTGCCTAGGTCTTAATCACATAATGTTGTCTTCAGGTTCTTATTCATTTTTGTATTTTTATTTTTTGGTACTTGTCATAACATTTTAATGGTCAATCCACATATTTTCCTCAACTGTTAATTAGTATTCAGGCTTTCCTGTTTCATACTTGTCAAAATGTATTGGTTTAGGGCTTCCATTCACTCAAATTTCTCCTTCAAGTGTCTCTATACTTGGGTATTTTTTAAAAAAAGACTTATTTATTTTTGCATACAAGCTGGGGTATAGGCCAGAGTTGTGGAATGGAGGAATGGTGTGGAATGGATTCACCAGAGACAACGTGGGGAGCAGAACAGGCAGATCAACTGAAGTACACTGCTGAGGGGAGCAGCAGGCGAGGCAGGAGAGGTCTGCTGTGCCACGTGGGAATCTCCCTAGCCGGGCATCGAACTTGTGCTGCAGTGGTTCTGGATAGGTTCATAGTGCTGTGCTTAACCCGCTGCGCCACCGGGGAGGCCCCTATACTTGGATATTGTCAATTCTTTTTTAGTCTATTAAATGAAGAAAGCAAGCTCTGCAGATCACATACATGCTCCATTAAAGGAGCACATGTAGTATATGCATATATACTATGTATATAGTATATGAATATATGTATATATGCATTATATAATATACACACACACACACACGCACATATACATGTAAATTAAGTACCCCATATTGAATGTGAATCTGTGCGTAAATTGAGGGTAATGACTAGGAAAAAGGAAATGAGAAGTAAGGAGGGCTGAAATCACTGAGGAGGCATGAAATTCTGTCCCAGGGTTCATCCTCTGACAGTCTAACTTTCTCTCTTGGGTATAGTGACTTAATTGAATCAATTTTTGAGTATTTTAGTTCTCAGCTTTGTCTATCAATTAAGATGTTATCAAATGCAAACTAAAGCATATCTTACTCAAAGAATTACACCCATAAAACAGTAGTGTCTAACTATGAAGTGATCTTGCATCAACCACTCAATGTTATTACCCAGGTCCCAGTTTATCTTCTTCTCTCTACTCTGTTTTCCGTATGGTCCGTTTCACCCTAATGCTGATGCATGATGAAAGAAAAGATGGTTGGAGCAATTCTAAGTGTCACATTCACATACCTCGCAGTCCAGAAGGAGACAGACATTTCTTCCAGAAACTTTCTCAAAAGTTCTTACATTTCTCTTTGTCTTACTATCCAAAAATGAGTCAAATGCACTTTTCTTAAACCCATGTCTATCCAGAGTGGCTCCAGAAATTACATGAGCTTAATCTGGGTCATCTGAACCAGTCACTATGTTGAGAAGAATAAGAATTGATCTGAACAGTTTACAGTAACATATGCTCATTCCTTAGCTGAGGATGGTGTCACCGTTTCCCAGAAGTTGCAATTTTTGATGATAAGCTTTGAGGTGGAGGTACTTAGAAAGGAGTAAGAGGGGAGTAAATACTGAGTAGATCACTACCAACCAACAATGTCTACTTATATAAAAGGAAATAAAGTAACCAGCAGAAGTTTTTAAAAAATACCCATTGGATCAATACTCTTTGTAAATCTGAAGGGTTTGTCTATCTCTAAGAAGAGCACATCTCTCAGTATATTGTGGTATACACAGGTGTTTCAGAAGAATAAATTCTGTTTCTCTTTTGGATTACCTGGCAACCAGTATCATTATTAGCAAAGGCATTTTTTTTAATTTAATTTTTTACTTGAAAACAATTGCCACTCATTGGACAAATATTTTTGATCACCTAATACGCAGATGGTACTGTGCTTGGGTCATGAAGGATACATAGAATGGATACAGTGACTTAAATTTAAAGTACTTTTACTCTACTAGGGTTGAGAAGACATGCTTTCAAAAAATGCATTTAAGGTAGTACTGGTATATGCTTAATATAATGAAATGAATCCTTAAAGTCAGAAGCAGACAGCCAGTTGCTGGCTATGTGCACTGGGAAGGAAGAATTTGGGAAGGCAATCTTTTTGAATATGCACACTAACCAATTAAAACACTCCCAGGAAAGGGAGAGATACAGTCAGATATGGCTAAGGGATGAGCTTGATGAGAAAATGTGTATCTAACCTTCTTTGACAGCAATGTGTAGAGGGACATCTATGAAGTAGCTACAGTGACTGGGTGTACTAGGCTCCAGCATGGAAAACAGAAATCATTCTGTGCTTTAAAAAGAGCAAATGTGGTTAAAAAAAAAAAAGATTTGATTACACAGGTAATAAAGGCACTGAGAAGTCAAACAGGACCCTAATGCCACCTACGGATAAACACAGCAGGGAGTTTGTCATACTTGAAGAGGAAGGAGCAGAGGGAAGGTGTGGGGTCCCTGAGATTAGAGACCAGGGTCACCCAGCAAAATCTGGAACCTTATAGGACCTATTCATAGGTGATAAAGGTCAAGAAGAAGTTGCAGTTCCTTCTGCACAGGCTGTCTGAGGCAAGGGGAGGAAGATAATACCCCAGCTTCTTCCTCTTCCTCCCCCTTCTCCTTCTGGCAGCCCCAACTCTGGCAGAACCCAGCAGCTGTGGGGAAAGTTGGGAAACAGGAACGGAGATAACAGAACATGGCCAGGAATAGCACTGGAGAAAATGGGAGGAGTGGACCGAGTCCTGCCAATAATGCCCTAGCTGAATGGTGAGGTCTCCTGGCAGATCTGAAATGGGGGCACACACATCACACTTGCGCACCGCATAGATGCAAGGTCTACTGTGTTGAAGGTAAGATGAGCTGACGAAAAAGATGCCTCAGTAATTATTGAAGTGATATGGTAAGCGGGAAAGCAGATGACCCCTCTAAGAGAATGATGTCACCCTGGGAGAGTGTGGAACCAGAGCCAGAAACCTGGCACCTTCTCAAAGAAATCAGATTGGCAAACAGAGGTCCAAACACAACCATTAGACATGTTCATATGCACAAATGAGGTTTTCATTTCATTGTCAAAATAGAAATGCATCTACTAGCTACTAATTACATATTGAAGGAGTAAGGTTATCTGCGTGTCACATTGAATCAAACCAATGACTACGTTTCTCATTTAGAACATCATCTCAGATTCCCCAAAAACAGTTTTGCTGGCACAGAGCACCAGTTTTTAAATATACCGGCAATATTGAGCACCATCTGAAAGGTCAAACTGCATTGTCTGATTCTGGCAGTCTCTTATTAAAATGGACACCATGAATATGGTGGTGAGACAGCAATAGGGCAACCGCAGATGATACAATGTCTGTAAAACAACCCAAGGGAATACAAATGAGCTCACATATCAGTGTCCGAACCCCAACAATCTAACAGCTGTGTGCCTTCTCATCCTTGTCCCCGCCTAATCACTCAGAACCTTTCTTCTATTTCTTACCACTCCGCTGATTTTGAGTCTCTTCCCAAAGATTAGTCTATTTCAACAGATTCTTTCAAATGACGACCCGGGCTGGTACATCTTCAGAGAAAACGAGTGCCTCTTCAAAACAATAACACTGCTCTTGGGGATCATTGTAATGACCTGATAACTGAGCAGTCATCTGACTGACAACACACCCCAACTCTCATGTCAGTAAAACAAAGAGAAATAAAAAGGAACTTACTCAAAGTCTACTTCACATGCTATAACTCCTATGAAATGAAGCCCCTATTTATTCAACTCTTTTAGTAGTATGCATTTGTAAGTTGCCTGCTCTATAATTTATAAATCATTTTAAACTCCTATACTACTGCTCTAAAATATAAACATATGTGTTAATATTGTAGAGTGGGGCTCTGCTGCTGATAATACAGGGGGAAATTTAACTAGCTTATAAATGTTAAAAATGTAAAAGCAAAGGAAGTCCTGCTATTCATCTTCTCTGCAATATTCAGACATTCATGAAATTGAAAGTTAATGTACCAGGGACTTTCATTATCTGACCCATTCTATCCTATCTATTAGATTCTCAAAGCACTGGAGACAGAGGACCAATATGTCACCAACACAGGACTGGAAAGGTCACAAAAACGAAGCATCAATAAAGCACTACTTCTGAATTAAATTTCCCAGTGCTCAGCAGAAAATATGTTCTGTGGACTGAGAGTATTTTTAAGAATGGAACTGATAGCTAGACATAACTTGAAGAAAATAGAAAAGTATTTCTTGATTAAAGAAAACTATGTTAAAACTGTATATCTGTTATACATATGTACACACACATAAAGACATCCATAGTCTGAGAGAAAAGAGATACTATTTTAATGGTGAAGGAAAAAGAACTCCGGATTGCAAACACTATTTACAGTGATTGAATTCACTAGAAAAACATGAATTCCAGTTAAACTACTCTTCTTTCTTTCCATACTACATAGGACATGTAAAATTAATGTGGTTTTCAATACCTTGCCATAAATCACAGTCTAATGTATACTGAGTTTATCATTTTTTTTTCATTTTTTTACTGTGCAAGAAATGTAATCTTAATTCACCAACTAAAAATTCACCAAAATCCATGATTTCTTTTAGATCTCCAAAATTTGAATAGTTCTGAATACACAATTATTCAATAAGTGCAGTGACATTTGAACAATATAGGTTTACCCATTTACAAGGAGATTTTCTTATAAATTGATGTTAATGTATGGAATCCCATAGGGTACAGTGTTATAAATGTATTTTTTTATGATTTTCTCAATGCTTTCTTAACATACTTTATTGTAAGATTACAGCATGTAACATACAAAACATACAAAATACGTGTTAATATTTTGTTATCTATGAAGCTTCCGATCTATTGCAAGCTATTAATAGTTAAGTTCGGGTGAGCAAAAGTCACATGTGGACTTTTGACTGGGGTGGAGGGACTACATACCTCTCACTAGTTCCCTGGGTTGTTCAAGAATCCACTGTGTATTTTTGAGATTTGTTGTCAAAGTTGTAATCATAACTAAGTGTCATGAAGACAAAGAGATAAGTATAAAATGGATTTTTCCTTTAAATTAGCTGTAGGAACGCAAAATACACAAAATGATAAAACAACACAGCTAGGTCCAGAGGCTCGTGAGTAGCGCGATAAAATTTATAGGAACTCCCGAGAGGGGACAGATGCCAAGGCTGATGGGCATGAGCTGTCAAACAGGGCTTCCTCCATGCTAGGATTTCAATTTCAAAGGATTTGAGGGACTGGCATTGAGCTGCTGTTACTTTTTCAATGAAAAACAATAATCCAGCTATTTAATGTCATTATGACTTATTTCTAAAAAGGACCTTTTAACATTAAAAATTTGAAAGAACATTAACTGAGAATATATCAATAAATCATCAAATAAAATGAGCTTAATGATTAGCTCACTACATTATATTTTCTTTTTTTTTTAAGATTTATTTATTTATACATACAAGCTCGGGTGCAGACCAGAGGCATGCGGTGGCGAGAGGGTCCACCAGAGACAGAGTGGGGAGCAGAACAGGCAGATCAGAAATACACTGCTGAGGGGAGCAGCGGGCGAGGCAGGCGAGGTCCGCTGCACCATGTGGGATTCTCCCTGGCTGGGCATCGAACTTGCATCACGCGCTGCCGACAACTCCACAGCGCAGCACTCAACCACTGTGCCACCAGGGAGGCCCTATTTTCTTTTTATTTGGGGGAAAATTCCTTTGCACACTAGAAATTGGGATTCTTTGGTTAATTCTAAGGACTAATATACTGAAATACAGAAGCTATAGAAAATAGTATGCCTGCTGAATCTTGTAGTCCAGAGGGAGAAGCAGCACATATTGATGTGAGAATGTAATGACTAGTGAGAAGTATTCACTATGCAGTAGAGTAAATATGAAAGTAATCAGAGTGGTCACAGAATAGAGTGATTTAGATCTAGGATGGGGTGTGACTTAGCTCCAAAGGAGGAGAAGAGACATTAAAGCAGGAGGGAGATTTGCAGTCCATGGCAGACTGGAAAGAATGAAGATGAGTAGTAGGGTTGGAGAGCAGGAGAGACCAGACAGAATGTAAGCACAGGTTAATGTTGTGGAATATTGGGAGAATTCCCCTAAATGCACTCTTGTCAGTAAAATCAATCGGAGTTAAGTACACATAAAAGAGAGAAGGAAATTCACATCTTTTTTATGGCTCAGTCAATAAAGAAGAAAATACCAGATTAGTTAATAATACAAGTAAAATTAAATATAAACACCCAGTGCTGACCCTAATATAGCAAAAATACAACAATCTTAAGGGAGAAAAATAATGCTACAATAAAATTAATTTATTTTTATATTTAAATTATTTTTTTAATTCCCATAGGCATTATCAGCAACTGCAGCTTTTATTCCTTGTATTATATTTATTTTCTCTTCTTCACTGAATTGTCCTCTCATCCTTTCTTTTTCTACCATATCTCCCAATTGAACTTTAAGTATTCTAGTATTAGTTTGCTTACTAAATAACAAGAGTCCACTAAATACGAAACAAAAATAAAGGTACTATAACTTGTGGGAAAACGTGATAAAAGGTCATCTTATCTACATTTTAGTAAAATTTGAGATTTGCATCATGGTTCTTTGAAATAAAGGAAGAAGCAGCCACATATTCAACCAAACGAAAAGTTGTCGTGTGCCGCCATCATCCCAGTGTCACTGATTCCTTAAATGTCTTGGTCCATTTAAAGTAAAAAATAAATGGCTGCATAGTTTCAGGATGTGCCTTCAATAATTTCTCTCAACAGAGGTCACCACAACTTCCAGATCACTCATATATAGTTAACTGCTTCCAAACATTCTGAACCATCTACCAAGTTTCCCCTCAACCAGTCTGGGGAATGAAGAGCCTATAAGATATTTTAAAAATAACTCTTTCTCTGTTTCCCTGAACACAGGCTGCCACGCTTCCTAAGCCTACAGGTCTGTTTTAAATTCAAATGGAATCCGAGGATCTTGACAGAAAGGACCCCAGAGAGGGCTTGTCCAATTGACAACAGAGAATCCAATAAGTCTTTTCATCTTAAGCCGTAAGATGTTATGTTGGGAGGAAAGAGGAGAACAGAAGCAAAAGGAATGTTAATAGCTTGAGCAGGTTTGGGGTTTGGGTGGAAAGTCTCTATTTTTTTTATTTTTTGTTCCTCACCATTCCAATATGCGCACATTCACTGCTAAAATTTTAAAATTAATAAACGTGGCATTTGCACAAATGGGGAGAGAATTTTGAGTTCAAAGATTTTGATGAACTGACCCTTTTTTCCCCATCGTATTTGGAGCATTTGATATATTTATTCCATATGAAATACATTTTTAATTTTAAGATTATAAGAGTTTGCATTCAACTTATTTTATGACTTATTGTTAATCTAAAGATGAAGGATTTCAGTCAGATCAAGATCTCTCCCCTTCATCCTCACTCCAGAATATAATAGGAAATATTCTACATTCTAAAAGAACCTTTATTTCTGTTACATGTGCCACAGAGTAAGGCTTTTGTGTTAATAGTATGTATATAACTTTGTACTTAAACAATTCCTGGTATATACACTGCAGATTCCTTTGAGAAAAATGCATTGTAAAGGTTATAAGAGGTAACAAGAGGAAGAAAAAAAACAGCCTAGCAAGAATCTATTTAACATATTTCTTGTTACTATTCTCAGTGGCTGCTATTATGGTTTAATTAGATCTTCCTGACAAAATTCATTAGAGAGAATCCTGACTTGGTGAAGAAATAATAAACTCAACTTATTCATAACGTATTAGTTATTTTACTTTTAAGGACTAGAAAGATTTTTCTTCTTATTCCTTTCCTTCTTCTGTAGAAGACTTATGGAATGAAATGTAATAAGCAGATAAGAAGTGAAAGCAGGTTGGGAACAAACCAAGGAGGTATGCCAATCTGTGGTCTTTCATAACGTCAACCTCCATTTAATGAGACAGAAGTGTTAATGGAAAGAGCCTTTTGGGAGGGAGTAGAATACAGAGTACAGACTACAAACTCCCTTGAAGCCTTTCTCTCCATTCCCACTACTACTGTTATAAATTCACATCCTCTCTGATATATAATCAATTCAACACTAACCAACATATTTTTTTATCTTATTTATTTATTTATTTATTGTGATTTGTATCTTTTACATTATTGTGTATTCCCCATAGGTTACCCACCACCAATTTACCTGTGAATCACCACCACAGTCCCCTGAGCTCCGCCCCTATCCCAAACCCTTTTCCTTCCCCTCCCTTGCTGAATTTCTCTCTCCTATTTGGTTTCCCTATATTCCTGTTATAAGTGAAACCATTCGATATTTTTCTCTTTCTTTCTGGCATATTTCGCTGAGCATGATCCCTTCTAGCTCCATCCATGTTGCTGTGAATTGCATGTGTGTATCTTTTTTGAATGCTGAATAGTATTCCATTGCATATATGCACCACATCTTCTTGACCCAGTCATCTATTTTTGGGCATCTGGGTTGTTTCCATGTCTTAGCTATTGTGAACAGTGCTGCGATAAACATGGGGATGTATGTATCCTTCTGGATTAATGTTTTTGTGTCCTTTAGGTAGATTCCCAGAAGTTAACCAACATATTTCTTTAACCTCACTCTTGTAAGCCATTCTCAACCTGGCTTCTAGAATGGGCCTCATCTAATGCAAGGGTTTTTGTTCATCTTATCTTTAAAACTCTTCATTGGTGTCCTGTTACCTATGAAATAGTAAGCCCATTTATACCAGAGCAACGAAGGTCCCTATCATCTAGCATTCATGTAGATCAATCAATCATCTTATTCTTCATCTCCCCTTTCTGGCACAGCTCACCCTCATGCAAAACTCTAGCTGTCCATTTTGAATACTCTGCAGTGCTCCACACAAACGTGTGTGTGTGTGTGTGTGTGTGCGCGCGCGCGCACATGTGTGTGTATCTCACTCCATGTATATGTGTACGTGTGCACTCATATACTTTGGTACCAAATTATCATGTACAAGATTCTAGCAAAAATTTCAGAAACAAATTTTTAGAGAACTTGCCTTTCCCCTTCTTATATATAATTGTGAGATAAGATCCAGAAGCTAAGACTATGCTATGCATTAAGCCCTTTCTTCTAAATTAGGAGAAAAACACCAGACTATTTCAGCAGAATATTTCAGCAGATAGCAGCTTAGAGCCACAGCATTAACCCATCCAGCAACCCCCTGACTCTTCCTCCGCACCCCTCCTCAAGCACAATTGACTTGACAATCGTGAGTTCTAGTTTGAAATTAGCAGCCTGCTACATTTGCCCCACTGAGTTTGAGTTTTTACATGTCCACTTTATTTGAACATTGTGAGTTCTTAACTCCATCAGTGAATTACTTTTTATAAGAAGATTTTGGCCTTTATGCTCCCTAGTGACCTAAACTCACCTTTCTGAAGTAGCAAGGAAAGTTGTTTTCCCTTGTAGCAACATCCATGATTGAAAGGACAAGGTTATGCTTGGTTCACATTCCTTACACATGTTTGATCTCAGCTATTTCAATGTTCATACTGAAAAGGTTTTAATCCTTTATGACCAAAAGTTTAATCTCTCCTCCTCTGGTATACCTGGTTGGCCCCACCTTTTTTGAGTATCCATGATGAGCTTATGAGAACTTTCTTTCTTCAGTTTCTGTGGCTTAACATGCTCAGTTTCCCTTGAATTTAAATTCTATTGGTCAAAACTGCACAAAGTGGATTTGGGGTTTTTATTATTTGCTTTCTTGCAAGCATAGGGCTATGGTCTGTTTTGGGTTACCAGCCTTCCCATTGATTCAAATCATTCTCTTGGCATTTTAGGAAAAGAACTGCATGGTCCATTTCCAGTACTGATGAAATTTAATTCACTTCAACTCAAGAAATATTGACTGAGCAATGACTATAAGCTCAACACTCTCTTAACTCTATTAAACAATGGTTAAAATCCATCATCATATAAGCTTAGTAAAGATTGGGGCATAGAATGTAATATTGGTGTTAGGCAGGATCTAGGAAATCAGCAGGTTTATTAGCTTTAAAAGGGTTTCTTTTTAATCCAGGAAGCATTTTCTTCAAATGTAAGCTCATTACAATGTTCAGCAAATAAAAGTTGAGTCTCTCAAGCTGAAGGAGTTATTCAGTAAGTTTGAAGACCAAAATGTATATGACCCCCATGTGCAGTATATGATCCCCATGTTCCTTATAATTTTCTCTCCTTTAAAGTCACCTACAACTTTTTTTGCCCATATCTCATAGTGACATTCCTCTAGTTTTACTTCCTGCGTTTATCAGGATATAAATTTACTACATTTACTCTTCATCCTCTCTCCCAGTGCCTACCTTCGCTTCCTCCCTCCTTCCCCTACTCTCTCTCTCCCTCCCTCCCACCTTATTTCCTCCTTTCCTTCTGAACATGTGTTTTGCAACCTCCTGTATTTGTTTAACTTTCCAAGGTCTTAAGCTGGCAGAAGGCTGACCTCAGGCTTCTACGTTATACTTTCGTTCAATCAGGCAAATCAATCTCTATTTGCACTCTGAGCTAATTTGTCCTGAATGCATTCAGAATGCATTTACTTGTTCTAATTCCTTTAACCCACCTCATTTTCTTACATTCCTTTCCCTGATCAAGGAAGATGATCTGATTAGGGTTTCTGCTGAAAGCAACCCTGTGGACTCTAAAAGTCCCTTTGATACCCTTGTGGGTAGAAGATGATTGGCATTAATAACAGCCTCCATTCAGTTCCTTTGTGGACTATGCACAGCATCTGAGGCTGCTGCAGAATCCACTGCTATATGTTTTGAGACCTGCCAAGAAATAGCAACATGCCAGCACACCTAGCAGCCATAAGAGCATGGACCTGATCGATGAGGATGCATATAATAGCTGATAGAATCACAATAATACAGAGGCAAAAACTCCACATTATCTGTTGCAGGGACACAGCCCCCTCTTCCCACATGGCCTTAGTTATAAATGTAATCTGACACAAATGAAAGATGAGCAAAGAAAAAACTCAGGCCACTTTAATTTAGGACTTGTCAACTTTTTTTATGCTGCAAGTAAATATAAGCGATAAAGAGACTAGACACTGGATCAGAAATACATAAACTAATTCTTTCCCTTTCCTCTTGATGCTTTGTCACTGGAGCGCATGACCTCCCTGGAGTAAAGTATGTGTGAAGAAGTTGAAGAACCATTAGTAGAAGATTCTTTTGCATTAGAGGCTCCCAAGATTGATGCTGCCCTTTAAAACAAAGCCTACTGAGCTTGGTCAGATATTAGTTACACATCTTGTCCTTACAGTTCTGTGTTAGCACAAATGATCATTCTGGTCATTAGCCATTGGGGATTACTGCACTGTGCTCTGGCAGGAGGGTCAAATGAGGGGAAGGTGGAAAAATAGTAAAAATTAGAGCAGAAACTGCTCTAATTTCCTAAATCTATTGTATCGTGACTCCTGACCTCAACAGGAACCTAGAAGCAAGATAATACTGCTGCCCACCGTGGGGTCACCTGTATTTCTAATAAACCCAAAACTATATTAATATGACAACTATCAATGCACACGTTTAAAAGAGACTCGTGGCATATTCTGTTCAAGTTCTATGTTCCCTGAACAAAAATGTTGCCATGGAAACCGCTACCACGAGGCCGGTGTAGTTCCGCAAAGGACTATGGGCTATGAAATCAGGTTCCCATGGCAACATTTCTGTTCAAAGCCTGAAGAATCTTAAATACATGTGCCAATACATATTATTACCCAGCAGGATACACAGGTGGGATTAATAAAGTTCAATATTTGCTCAACTAAAAGTTGTAATCATGGTAAAAATAAATGAATTAGAGCCAGTTCCTATGGATTGCTTATGTAAACAGAGTTTGGAGTTGTAACACTACTTCCACATGAATAAGTAAATATACGTGAAGTATTGAAAGATTACTTTTTTTTCATTAGATTCACAAGGCAGGGAAATTGTCACAAAAATTATGTGATATTTAAATCTGAAACAGATCTTCAACTCTTAATTTCCTGATGTGTTTTAATCACTCAAACTTACCAGAGGAGATTAAGATCACACTCCCCACCTGTAACAGAACCAATTATGATGACCAAACAGCTAAAGGAAAAACCGTCAGGTTGATTCATCTATGTTATGTGAGTTCATGCTAATAAAATGTGCCACTGCGGATATTTATGATAATTGCCATTTCCACAGCCTCCAAACATTCATATAAATATGCCAAGAACAAAATTAAAAAAAGATTTTCCCTTTATCTTTACAAATAATCTAGAAAGTAATAATCATGCATTATAGTAATATATTTCAGAAAATGTAGAAAGAGAAAAACCACTACAGAGAGCAAAGAAGTTAAAGTTTTTAAAAAGAGAACTTATTTTTCATTTCCATTTCACATGTTCCAGCCCCATAACACTTGAAAATAGAATCGACAATCACTATGGGGCATGTTTTCTGAGGTCAGAGGCTGTGTTTGGTTTTGCTTACCACTACTCCGGGCAGTGCCTGGAACACATTCCAAATCTAGTGAATACGTTTTGTATGAATGGATGAGATTCATTAGGAACAGAATCTTATACTACTAATGGAGTCTTCACCCAATTATATAAATAAAATTCATGTGATTCAAACGAAATTTTCCCATTAGTTCACATTTTCAATTTAGAAACGCACTGTCATCATTTTGGATTATTTTGTAATTAGTAATTGGCTTACAAACCTTGAGCAATTTTCCTCCTTTTTTTCTTGGCCATTTCATCAAGTGGCTAATGATCTACAATCACATATATAAATGCACCAGGAGAGCTGAGCACATAGAGAATCCCTGGGGCCGTTTTTATAAAGAATCCATTTCTTCAAAATGCAATTAACCAACTCCTAGTTTATCTGTTTGGTGAGTTATTTTTCCTATATTTGACTTTTTTATATATTGAACTTTGATCTCCTAAAAAATGTTTAAACCAAATTTCATAGAATTTTCTCATAGTTCCTCAATGATGCTGAAAATTTAAAGTTTTAGACTGTGACTGTAGTTATCAAACTCATTTCCAAAATTTCAAGTATAAAGGGCCTCCCTGGTGGCGCAACGGGTTAAGCACAGCACTATGAAGCTATCCAGAGCCACTGCAGCACCAGTTCTATACCCGGCCAGGGAGCTTCCCACATGGCACAGCAGACCTCTCCTGTCTCACCTGCTGCTCCCCTCAGCAGTGTATTTCAGTAGATTCGCCTGTTCTGCTCCCTACTCTGTCTCTGGTGAATTCTCTCACCACTCCACACCTCTGGCCTGCACCCCAGCTTGTATGCATAAATAAATACATCTTTAAAAAAATTTCAAGTATAAGAATTTTATTCTTAGAAGACATCAGTGTGTCATACCTTTCCAAAACAATATGTCAGCTGCTACTTAAAGACACAGTATCTAAAAACCAGAGAACATCTGTGGGATGCCAACAGCTGCAATGTGCCTGCGTGTGGAAGACGTCCAGGTTCCTAGCACTAGAGAAACCTATCTGACTCTGAGGACAGGCCTCAGCCCCTCCCTGGGTCCTTGCACAGCTGAAGGGCCATGGGTCAGTCATAATCCTCCCAGAGCCCAAATACTCTGATAATTAAAAATGGAAATAATAGTAACAGTCAATGCAGACATGTTTTCTGGGCATCAAAAGAGATGATCTCCCATTCAAATATAACTTAAGGGGAGATTCCTAATGTTACCACAATTAAAAAAATAAACTAGAAAAAAAATACTAATCAGGTTTAATCTGCTTAGTTTCCAAGATCAGACAAGGTACAGCATGTTCAGGGTAGTATGTTCAGCCCCTAGAGAAAAGAATACGAAGGCAGATGTCTCAAAATATTAAAAGTAGATATACCATGTAACTCAATAATTCCACCCCTTGGTACTTATCAAAAAAAATGCAAAAAATCACTAACTTGAAGGGATATTTGATCTCCTGTGTGAACTGCAGCACTGTTTACAACAGTCAAGTTATGGAAACCACCCAAGGGCCCAAAGACAGAGGAGCAGATCATGATGATACAGTACCTGATGGCATACTACTCAGCTATAAAAAAAAAAAAAAGAAAAAGAAAAGGGACCAAATATTGCCATTTGCAACAACAGAGACAGAACTGGAGGGGATCATGCTACGTGAAATAAGTCAGAAGGAGAAAGACAAATACCAGATGATTTCACTCCTATCTGGAACACAGAGAAACAAAAACAAAGGAACTGGTGAAACCAAACCAAAACAGACGCCAGAAATATGACTGCAGAATTGAGGTTACTTTAAGGGGAAGGTGGGGAAGGAAACAAAGGGGCAGGGGTCCCAATAGTCTATTGGTGCTTTGGGGGTGGATGTGGTGTGATGTACACCTGAAGAAGTGTGAACCTGTTCCCCTAAATCAGACATGGTATTGTAAACTAAAGTTACCTCAATAACAAAAAATAAAAACAAATTTTAAAAAGGAGATGATCTATGTTAAAGCACAATACAGAATTCTATTTTTCCCTCTAAATACATAAATGTAAGTTATTATCACAGTGTTCATGATTTGAAAAAATAGAATCTAGCAGTCAACTGATATCCATTCTCTATAGCATCAAGCTCAGTTCTGCTAGTGCCTCATTATTTTCTCAAAGGCGAGCATCCAGGCGTGAGGCTGCAAGTTCTATCACTGGCATTCGAAACCTGAAGAGTTATGATTCCATTTTGCAGAGTTTGTTTTGTTTTTTAAGTCATGGAGTTAAACTGCAATAGAACTAAAAGTTCCAGACAATTTCAACAGTCCTCCATTTGGGGAATTTCTGGGAAAATTTGGGTTGGCTACAACATGATACTTTTGGAAGAGTTTACTATCAGTAAATACTCTTAAAGGTTTCGGGCCTCCCTGTTGGCACAGCGGCTAAGTGCTGCGCTGTGGAGCTGTCGGCAGCGGTGATGCAAGTTCGACCCCAGGCCGGGGAGATTCCCACATGGCGCAGCAGACCTCTCCTGACTCGCCAGCTGCTCCCCTCAGCAGTGTATTTCTGATCTGCCTGTTCTGCTCCCCACTCTGTCTCTGGTGAAGCCTCTCGCCACCCCACACTTCTGGCCTGTACCCCAAGCTTGTATAAAAAGAAAAAAAAAGTAAAAAAAAAATACTCTTACAGGTTTCACAAATTTACCAAATAAATAAGGAATTTTTTTAAACATCCACAGTCATTTTATTATTCCCATCAAATCAGAGGGAAAATCTATAAACATCTATCAATCAATAAGGAAACATGTAAATGATCACTTAAATGATTATATGAAAATGATCATAAATTATTACTTAAATTATTTAAAGATCTCCTAAATCAGGCCACATTAATGGTTTTTCATTTATACAACCACTTAAAATACATTTACTGCCATGTTTCTCACACCATGAGGCAGGAGGAGGGAAGTATGATTACTGACTGTGCAAATCCCATGAACAATTACAAATTCTGTTTTACTTGGATGGCGCATTATAACCAAGAGTCAACACATGAATAAAATTACCCCAAGTATTGCCAGAGAAAACTAAGAGGAGAACTGAAATCTCACATGTGGTACAGAATGCAGGACCCCGTCTGTGGCTGCAACTGCCAGAAGCTGTGTGGCCCCGAAAAACACTGACTTCTTCCGCATTTACAGGTGGTGCGCAAGTAAACATGGAATGAAGAATCTTCCACTGATGGTATTTCAGAAAATAAATATTATACTTTGAAGGACTCTATTACATTACATTAATTATCTTATCAAAAACAAATGGTGATTTAAATTCTTGTTCACTGTAAAAGGAAAATTAACCAAGACCATATGATGATTCAAACAAGGGTCCCTCATACTCGAAACTGTAAGACTCAAATCATCAACTGAAAAAAAACCTGCAAACAGGTTTTTAAAAATTCTTAAGCATGAAATCAGCTTCAGCTGCTTTGTGAACAGGTCTTACAGTGTATTGTTTAAGCAATAACAAGAAAAAAATCTACATATTCGGTACAGATGCAATGTTCTTTTTCATTCACTGTTGGTAGAATTTGTGGATGCCTTGAACCGGAGTACCTACTGTATATGCAAAATATGATGACATCAAATTCAAGGCTTTTACTGATTACAGAAATTGATGACATTTAACAATTTAACAGTACATTAATTTCCGTGTTCGGTTAAGAGTTTTGTCCATAGGAGCTCACTCTTAGTCTCAGGTTGGCAGATGTAGCTATAGGCACAAGGAGATAATATTTGAAAATATGTTTTTGAGTTCCAACACTGGACCCCTATTTATTTTTTTTTCAAGGTCAATGTGTATATTACTGTTACTCCATCTGACAAATATCTGGATATTATGATGGGCCCCAGGAATATTATGATGTAAATATTGATAACACAACTAGAGAGACCCTCTTCTAGAGGGACATGTGTTCTGGGGGTAGGAGAGAGTCTATTACAGTTGTCCCTATGTATGCCCAGAGGAGTTTGTCACAGGGTGCCTGGGGACACCAAATCCCTTGGATGCCCAAGCCCCTTTTATAAAATGGCACAGTATTTGCATATAACCTACTCAATCTCCCATATAGACAAAACATCTCTAAGTTACTTATATCTAATACCACATAAATGCTTTGTGAACAGGTCTTACAGTGTATTGTTTAAGGAATAACAAGAAAAAAATCTACATATCAGTACAGATGCAATGCTCTTTTTCATTCAACGTTGGTTGAATTTGTGCCTTGAACCTGGAGTACCTACTGTATATGCAAAATATGATGCAGTATGAGAAAAGCAGGCGTCTAGAAGAGGGAGAGATTACAATCTACTTTTTCAATCTTGGAGCAACTAAATGAACAATATATATTACCTTTTTTAAAGCTATTAACAAGTATACTGCAGGGTAACTTTCCCAATCATGGTCTGTTTTACTAGGAAACTAAAGTGAAAATTGCAGTCTGTCTGCTGTAAAACACACTGGAGCATGTTCTCAAACTGATTACAGACTTGTCGAATTGTATCAGCATCGATTTCTAAGGCAGAGCCTGCAGCGTGTCAGTGTGGAGCTGCCTTCTAAATGCAGTCCTTGGGATCTCACATTTGATCCTGGGAGAATCTTGTGTGAGCTTTTGTGTGTTGCTGCCTTTATTACAATCAGGTTACTATTGGGGGCTTCAGAGGTTTCTGGGGGACCATTTGGTGGGCGGCAGGACGGAGGCACTCCTGTGACACTGGGGTTCTTGACTGAGCTAAAAATCTCACAGTTGCCTTGCTTACAAAATTTTATTCCTGGTTTCACAGTTTTGTTTACAGAAACAAAAGTAAACTTCTAGATTGTATCCATTTTTGCATTCAGAAAATTATCAGAAATAAACATTTTCAACCAAAATGAAATTAACTTTCCAGAGTAGATTCATACTTGTTTGCCTTGGTTAAGAGAAATTTGGATCATTCATTCACTCACTCATTCACTCAGTACTATTTATTAAGTTCCTACTATGTCAGGGATTCTGTGAGACCCTGGCATGACCTCAGCTGGTAACTCTAACAAAATTTAATCCATTAAGAAATAAAACAAGGAAATTTTTCTTTACAGAAATCTCTTGCTGATATCTAAATAAATGAGGGCAATGATACATACACATCACCAAATTTTATCTCACAAACATAATAGTTGAGGCAGTCACAAAACATGCTTATGAAGCATGCAGTTTTCTCCGACTCACTCGTCTGGCCTTTACCCTGGCTGGGTGATAAAGTCCCCCTTACTGACCACAGGTCAGGTGTCTCTAACGCTGAACAAATATCATTCCAGAGAAAACACTCTATCACCCAACCTGATTACATGGAAATTGGTTTTGTACAATAAAAGCCTTTTTGTTCAGACGGCTATGGCCTCCTACAGTGGAACTTTCTTTACAGAGTTAATAGACTAAGGATGGATTTTGAATTTCACACACACACACACAAAAGCCTCATTACCATTTACATTTGTGCATGGCTAACAAAAATGAGCAGGGGCTACCGCAAATCATTAAAGCTGAAAAATGAAATTGAACTGAGGCGAGGAAACCCTGTTTTCTTAAAGCCCATTTAGTATGGATTAACGTTAATTACAACAGGATATTCCAACCTAGAGAGGATGATTGTGCTTTGTTTTCTAGATGATCAGAGGAGTCGATGTGATCCATCTTTAATTTTAAGGTTTGTTTTAACATCAGGATATGGGCATGCTAGTTTGTTAAACATTCACTTCTGAAAAGTAAGTCTGAACTTCAAATGTTGATGCTAATTAGAAAGGAAACAAATGCTTTTCAGACTGGGGAAAAAGAAATAATGAAGGTAAAAGGAAGGATTACAAAGAAAAATCACATGTATACTTAATTTCTCCAAGTGAAAGCACTGAAGAATTCTATTTTTTAAAAAGATTTATTTATGTTAGGCCGGGGCCTGGGTTGGAGCAGGGAAGGCGTGATGCCTCTCGGTCACCTAAGCAGGAAGTAACATACAGAAAGACAATTCCTCGACACCCCGGTGCCACACCCTCGTCACCCTCACCCGAACACCAGATGTACCACCCTGGTAAGAGGAACTGAGAGAAAAAATAACTTCTTCTGCATCACTGAAGTTCCCTCACAGACCCCCTTGGCTGAGCACTACCCTATATAAGTTCTGCCCACTTGACCCAAAGCGCGCCTTTGAGGACCTCACTCTGGGGGTCCGTAAACCTTGCCCGGGAGCTCATTAATAAAGACTTGCTTTACAGTCATTATGCCTGCCTTCTCTTTTTACCTGCCTCTACCTTTCAATTTATTTATACATACAGGAGCCGGAGTTTAGGCCCGAGATGTGGGGCAGTGAGAGGACTGACCAGAGACAGAGTGGGGAGCAGAACGGGCAGATCCACTGAAGTACATTGCTGAGGGGAGCAGCGGGTGAGACAGGAGAGGTCTGGGTTAGCTCCCTGGCTGGGGATAGAACTCGTGTTGCAGTGGCTGACAATAACTTCACAGTGCTGAGACGTAACCTTTTGCGCCATCAGGGAGGCCCTGAAAAAATTCTTACCCCTCTCTAGTGGGTCAAAAGCCCAATCTCACCTCCCAACACCACTCCCCACAGATTTGGAGATGCCAGTGGCTCACCGTCTCTTCGATCCTCCCCACACAACCCCACACTCTGATACTTGGAACTCTCTTGGTTCACTTTCCCTTCTCATCCATGTGCCAGGTGTGCCTGCTTCACTCTTTATGGAAATAAGAGGAAATAGATGGGTTTCCACCATGACCAGGAATATTATGGGGACATACCTGCTGACATCCTACTTCTTCTGACCTGCCTCTGTTTCTCAGAGCCTCTCCTCAACCACAGGGTCTTCGACCCCAGCAATATGCACCCAATCTTCTTCAATTCCAGTTCCTGGTCCTGCTCTCAGCTTCGAGCCCAACTGGTACAAATCAGGGGAGACCTTCTCCCAGGCCAGGGCTGCACAGGGTGGAGACGTGTGGGATTGGGATTCAAAACCCTAAGACTGACTTTCTTTATGATTAGGAGCAGTGGTCACCTTTATAAAAAATGACTTGGGATTTGTAAACTCTCTCTCTTTTGTGCCTGTTCCTATGGTTTTATTTGCATTGCTTAGAATAAGAAAGAATTGAAGAAGCAGATAAAAGTAGGTGAATCTGACACTTAAATATGTTAAGATAACAAATTGAACCATGCAGGATGGAAGGGTTGCTAGGGGTAACTAACTTGTTACTGTCATGGTTTTAAATCCAGATTCTGGGTACAACTAAGCAAGTGTCAGCCTTTGAGGTGATGAAGCACTCGTCACCCTCTCTCCAGGACAGAGATCAGTCCTGGGAACTGGACAGGCATACAGGTTTATCACAAAACTTACTAGCTCCTTTTGATTTTCCTAGATGCTTAAGGGAAACACCCGGTAGGAGGCCCATACACATAGGCATTTGCCAGTTTGAACCCATCGGTGTTGGTGTTGGTTCTTATCAACACACTTTCAACACACCTATTCATGGGAAGTGTGTATAGGGCTTTCCGATGTAGCACACTAAAATTGTGTCTTTATTAGTAACGTTGAAGTAATAAACAATGACTTCACATATTTAAAGTGTACGATTTACTAAGTTTTGATTTCATAGGTGCCTGTGAAATCATCGCAATCAAGATAGTAAGCAGATAATATCAAGCCCATAAATTTCTCCCATAACTTTAGTGTGCCCAACACACTTGGATTTCCAGCATTATCTTGTTAGAGCATTATTCTAATGAAAGAAACCATCAGTGTTATTCTCCAAAAAAACCACAGCATCAACTTAATTCCACATGACATTACTATTTACTGGGAATCCCTAGAACTCTGTATCCTAACTACCCTAAATGCTCAAAAATGGTTTGATTCCATTAAAGAGAGTGTGCCTGTGTGTACATGTGTGATCACACACCCTCACACTTCATCATGCTATGCCTAGAAGTAATGCTTCTTCCAAAGAATAAGTGACCTATTTGTAAAGATTTCTCCTCACTGAAAATGTCTTTTCTTCTTACCCTTACAGAAACAACCCTTCTGGCACATCCTAGTCAGAGGCTGAGAAACTCAATTACTGGAACTTCAACTAGCTGTTCAGATTATTATGCAAAATAGCCTATTTCATGGGACTGGAAGGACACAAACAGGGGCCAAACCATTAGCTCCTGTCACTCTTGCTGTGTGAAAATTGAATGATAACACTCACGACAGGGGTGTCAGGCTCGTGAACTGGAGGTGGGGTGCTGCCAGGCACACAGTTCCTGAATGCCCACAAAAGCCAGCCCCCCACGGGGACCACAGAGAGTCAGGCAAACTTGTACAAAGAACTGCTCTTTGCGTATCATCCTTACCCAAAACTCACAGCTATGGTTTAGTGAAGAGAAGTTTCTGTCTGATTTTCAAGGGTGACTTTTTTTCCCCCTGCATCATTGGGTAGCAAGACCTTAACTGACAGAAAGGCCTGTTTATGAAGAAGGAGAACGCTGTGGCACCTGCCAGAGGCCACTCACTTCTTGGAGGAACCACTTCCCTGGCCTCATGGCCACCGGAAGAAGCCTCCATCCATCAGTCAGCACTTGCTGAGATCAGATGTAGCCACTTTCCTTCCCTACTGAGTTGTCAGATTTATAAACTGTTCGCTTGCACCTGAAATGAAATATTTCCTATTACTACTGTATTTGTAGCCTCATACAATCCCACACCATTCACTTGTTCCATAAATATGTATTGAATTTCTCCTATGTTCAAGGCATTGTGAGGCATATAAATATGAATATGACATAATGTGGCTCTCAGGGCATTTACCTCCTGGCAGAAATGTACATGGCACTCAGGAGAACATTTAACTATGATGAAGATGAAAGAAGAAAGGAAGGTGTGGCAAAAGCTTTTAGGTGCAAGGAAACAAGGTACGGGCTACGCAAACGCCTCCTTATAAACTTAATCAGACAGCCTTTATTAGAACTTTCAGAGATATTTGTAAGTTTTTGTTTATATGTATTTCCCAGACTAGACTAGAGGCCCTTTAAGGTCATGGGCAGACTTATCTTCATATAGCTTGGAAATCTTCATACAGCTTGGAATGAGCACACAGTGGGTGCTCTTTTTGCCGTGTGAACAGAATACAGCAAAAACTTTATCATCTTTAGGGCATGAAGTTCAGGCCAGGCTGGGGGAAGAAGACTGCCTTCCAGGACCCTTAGCAGCATTCTTATTATGCTGACCTATGGGAGGACTTTATTTGTTACTGCCACAATTTATCTCTTTAGGAATATTTTTTTCCTTTCTAAAATGAACGTAGTTTCATCATGTAGCTTTTTACAAAAACACAGAAACACTTTAATAATTAATAACAAAACAATTTTCCTTTGTAATATTCTGCCAAATGTAACCACCACTTAGATTCTGGCTCATTTTCTTTTCTTTGGTATGCAATATTAGGTATATAACATAAATACTCTTTTTATATATTATATATATTCTTTGCATGTATTAATGCCACATTTCTATGTTTTTACAACATATAATTCATCGATAATTAATATTATATAATATACGTAATATGTAATTATAATACAATAAAATACATGATTGATACTTTGATCCAATTATATCAATATGTTCCTCTAATATATTTTTATTAGCAATGTCCCATAAATAAAACGGGAACTCTACACTTGAGTTCCCAATGCTTGTAACTCACCATCAAAGTATGCTTACTTTTATCATCTCTTTCAAAATGGAACTGAAGCCAGACTACAGACTCTACTACTTGTCCTATTTTGAGAATAAATCATGCATCACTGACCCAAGATATGCAGTCCCCACCTGGCTCTGGAACAGACCTCATTCCCCTAAGATGACTGTTACCACCTGCGACATTTTTAGCAAAAAACAAAAATCAAACCTTGATCCCTCATAGACACAGACCACTCAGAAGAAATAAGTAGGTTAGGAAAGCTCCAAAGAGCTTTGTTAAAGGTATGGAAGCAACCCAGATGCCCCAAAATAGATGATTGGATCAAGAAGATGTGGTACATATACACAATGGAATACTATTCAGCATTCAAAGAAGATAAACACGTGCAATTTGCAGCGACATGGATGGAATTAGAGGGGATCATACTCAGCAAAATAAGCCAGAAAGAAAGAGAAAAATATCGAATGGTTTCACTTATAACAGGACTATAGAGAAATCCAATAGGAGAGAGACACTCAGTGGGGGGGTGGGGGGTGGGGGCGGGGGCAGGGGGAGGAGAGGATAAGGGCACAAAATGGAGTAGAAAAGGACACAAGGGACCACGGAGATGGATCACAGGTGAATTGGTGGTGGGTTACCCAAGGGGATTACAAACTGTAAAAGGTATAAATAACAATAAAAATATATATATTTAAAAAAAAACCCAAAGGGCTTTGTTAAAAGATAGAATCATTGAACAAACAAAAACAAAAATATGTGATACCCCTTCTACCCCAGAAAATCATCACTGGTTTCTGTGCCTCCACTTCTCTGCAGAACAGTTTCCCTGCAATATGTGCCTCGGGCATCACCTCCATCACGAAGCCCTTCCCCACTGCCATTGCCACTTAGAAATGACCACTCCCTCCTTGGCCCTTCCTATCCCTACACTTGCTTTACTACCATACTGGACACTTTGATTTTATGTCAACCTCCCACTCTTCAACAATTGCTCTCAGAAGGATGATATTGTCATGTTTACTTTTACATTCCCACTATGCAGCATAGCACTTGGCATACAGTAGGCGCAATTCTTATTTGTCCAATGAGTAGTTGAATAAGTGAGGTCTTCTGCAGTGGACAAGAGTAGGCAAGGCAGAAATGGACATGAGCAGTCCCTTGCATGACTGGATTGGCTGAACTCTAAGCTTCTGCTCACTGACAGCCCTTGGCATGGTATCTTGACTTAACACTTCACTGCAGGATCTACACACAAAAGAAACAACTAATGTTATTCTGAATCAGGAGTCACCAGCACTGACCTATTGGATAGGGACCACAGACCAAATCCCTTGCAAGGCCACGACTGACACCTCCTTCACAACCTTTCCTCAGATGCTATGCACAGACCTCAGCAGATGATCCTTCACTCAGACCTTCCTCTTTGAATGATGCTTCCTATTTCCCCTCAATACTAAAAATTTGGGGAAAATATTTAAGACGTCCTTTCTCACCAACTACATCTCCCTCTGGCCTATTCACTGCTAAACAATGATATGTTCAGATCAACATTCACCAGAAAGAAAGAAGCCGGAGGAAATTTGCATGGCAAAGGTACACATATCATTTTAGGCATGCAAATTATTGTTTTTAGAAGAATAAAAGACTGTAAATATTTTGAGAAGTGGGCCCCTAGTGCCTCTTAAGTATTCTAAACTACACTGTGTGCTTCATAATTATATAATATATAGAATACCAGCTGCTTTGAATGGTACTCTGGAGGTTTGGATGATATCAGAAAGCTCTCCTCCCCCACTGAGAGCCATAATCAAGCAGGCAATACCATAAAGCCAGATCCAATTGACATTGAGTTGCTGGATTTTAACACACTTTAAAACAGATGTTTAGTCTGTGTGGCGTGGTTGTAGAGGAATATATTTTTGCCAAAAACAATAGAGTCTGGAGAAGTTGTATACCCGTAAAGTATATTCATATTTATCGTCTCATTAACATCTGTCTAAAGGGATACATAAGTTGTACTTAGATGTGGGAGAATATATCTATATGTTACAGGTTTAAATATTTATATCTTTGCATTCAAATACATACATACATACATTTAGTTAAAAGATAAAACTCTAGATGCTTCTTTTCAACTATGACAAAGTTCAGAGAGAGGTTTGAGCTTCTGGACAGAAAAAGCAAACTAATGCTTTCCACTGGTTCCTGTGCCTGAGAGTAGGTGTTCTTTTGAAGTCTTCATAAAGTGGAAGGCTAATTATTTATAGTCTTTAAAATCCCCTCCCCTGTTGCATATGCCCTGAAAAATAGGACCTTTGTAAGAACCTTAACTACCTAGAGAAAAACTAAGAAGCAAACATATTTGACTTCTCTTTCCAAGATTTCACACATGACCAAGCTGAATAAGGAGATGGTAATTTGACAAAACGCTTAGGAAAAATAAAAAGAGAAAGATAAGAAAGTAAAAGTCCACAACTTAACCGTTACAGTTAAAATTTAGGCAGAAATAGGCAAACATAAGCTTCCCTTTGGAAATCACTGTTACTAAGTTCAAAGAGTTACTTCCTCAATTCTTTTAGAAAAATAGAAAATTGTAACTGTCCCCAAAGGCTAGTGCAAGAAGAGCTATTGTTTCCTTAAGAAGGAAATATGAGTTTTATTTGTGAAACTCAATGGAGCAAGCCACTAGGAGCTTAATTTGGTTAAAACTGCCTCAAGACACAGGCATTGGCCAGCATGCATTACATCCAGCTGTAAAACTTACTAGCGTGTGACCTTCAGGAGGCTTCTCAGACTCAGTTTTCTCATCTGTCAAAGGGTGACAATTTTTATCTTGAAGATACAGATTACGATATAGATCTTGAATTTTAAGTTGGGGATTGTGGGGGGTATCCAGGCAAGGTGCTAGGTAGGCATGAGGACACTTTCCCAAAATGGCAGTCACAAAAACACTTCCAGTAATTGCCCGTTCTGTGGGTCTGGGATGAACACAATTTGTGACTTTAATCATATTCAAGTTTGAGCAGAAAAATGTACTTAGAAGAAGACTGAGACTGCTCAGTGAACAGCCTGCAGAAAGTTAAAGAAATTACCCGGAATGGAAACACATTCTCTATATCTGCTATCTCTACCTCTCCCCCCACCTATGTCTCACGGAAAGTCTCTGCTTCGATTTTAATTTAACACAAGTAGAAAAAATTAAATATATCACAAAGGACAGATAACGCGAGCTTACCGACTGATTTATTGGTGTTACTCTTGAAGTTGTAATAATTTCTCATCTTCAATGGTGCTAATATAGTGATAATAATATTGCAAATTTATCTTTGCTGTACCACTACTGTCAATTACCAGCAGTGGGAAGAAAATCGTCTTAATAGGTAATGAGAAGCCCACACTGACAGGGGAAAATATTTTTTGTTATAGAAATGTCTCACCATTTAATTTAACAACATTCTTTTAGCTGCCACACATGTCCATTACATATACTCTGTCATGGCTACATTAAATCAGAGTCCTGCATTTCCTCCTACCTAAAAACAATCTTCCCACCACCGTGCTTCTCTTCAATCTGTATTTATCCAGAGCATGTGATAAGCCAGGAACCTTTCTGCGGGCCTGCTGGCTTCCTTTCCCTCCTCCTGGGAACCTTTGGGATTCTGCCCTCTATGAGAGTAGCAAAACTGCAGCTCATGGGCTGTTCCCACCTGCAGCCATGATTTGTTTGGTCTGGGCAGGGTTTTCAATTTATTTTTAAAATTTTTTAATGTATGTTGCATAGAAGAACTGGGGTATAGGCCAGAAGTATGGGGGGTGAGAGGAGCAGAACAGGTGGGTTGACTGAAATACAGTGCTGAGGGGAGCAATGCGTAAAACAGGAGGTCTGCTGTGCCATGTGGGAAGCTCCCTGGCCAGGGACTGAACTCAGGCCATCGGGTTGCTAGTGCTAAGACTTAACTCCTAGGCCACCAGGGAGGCCCAGTTTTTAAAAATCTGAACCAACATGTCACACCAAGAAAACTAGATCCCCTGCTTCTTTTCAAACAACAAACCGACTGGTAACATTGGGCTCACGTTCCCATATGGCGACAACTGACTAGAGATGAAATAGGGCTTGGGCACTTAGCAGACCATACTCCCCCACATACATATGTGCACGACACACACACTCACATATTCACACACAGATCTTTTCAAAGACTGATCCCAAGACTACATGTTACCAAGGTCATGTGGATTTTCAGTCCTTTCTCCATCTCAGCCTCTACCCCCTAAACCACATTCCTTACTTGCCAAAGCACTTCTCCTTTGTCACAGAAAATAAATTTGCTCTCCAAGTAAACTGCTTACTAATCATCAAATTCCATGAGCAGTCCAAGTGTCCTTCCCCCTTCCTCCTCCTTGGCCTCTCCAAATTATCTAAATCTATTACCCAGCCCTGCTTTCTAAGCATACCCATACCCTGGGCTCAGGAATCTCTCTTCCTTGGTTCCAATCCCTCTCACCTCCTCTGTGGGAGATATCATTTGTGCTCTACCTACAGTCTCCAGGGAATGACATCTTTATCGTTCCTCTAGCTCTTACGACACATCAGCCTGCACATCATCTGAAGTGCTAGCTCTGCTCAGATTCTCATGCTGGAAAGATGTATCCATTGCATGTAGCTCCTCAAACTCAAGAAGCCAAAAGGAAATCTAAAACTCTTCTTTGATCTTTTTGTTTTACAACTCCCTCCTCCATCTCCCTCCTCCACCACACGATCCACAGGACTCTCTATCTTTTTGCTGTCTCTTCCCTCTGGGCCATCAGCAGAGATAAGGCCTCATCAACCTCTTTTGTGTTTTCCAGTGCAGTGGGCTGCTGATTGTGCCCTGGATGCTGCTTTCCACCATCAACCCCATCCTGCCTGTCAAAAGCAGACAAATCTTCCTAAAGCGTTCTTACTCTTCTGATGCTTCCTGTTGCCTGATGGCAAGTCCTGAAATCTTTAGCCTGAGTCTAATGTAATGAAGTGGCCACAGCTTATCCTTTACATTTCCTTCTAGTTTCTTTCATCCCACAAAGAAAAGAAACTCTAGGTTTCTCCCGTTTTCTGAGCTCATTGCACTACACTTTTATTTATATTATTTACTCCATTAAGAATAAATTTTCCCTTCATTACCAGATGTTCAAGCGTTGCCAATGCTTCAAACTCCAGCTGAATTATTACTTCCATGAAACCTCTTGCACACCAAACTAGAAATAACCTTTCATACTATGATTACTCTACTACTACATGTCATTTATTAAGTACTTACAATATACCAGATATTGGACTTACAACAACCTCATAAGGTGAGCATTATCATGACCCAGTTTTAGAGATGAGAGAATAGGTTTAGCAAATAGGAATAGTCTGCCCAACATTACACAGTACATTTAACAAGTCTGACTTGATACTTTGTATATAATTATCTCCTCTACCAGGTACATATACTCACCAGCAGGTGAAGAAGAATGTCATATATAAGTCTATTGCATTATATCCGTAACATCTAGAATGCAGTATGTACCCCAATGAAATTAATGAATGATAATGATTTTCTGTGCCATAGTTTCCATTTCTGTGAAATGGGGATAATAATAATTAATAATACTTATCTTCCTTGTGCCCTTGTTGTTAAGATTAAATGAGTAAACTGAACAGAGTTCTCAGAAGAGCCGCTGACAGAGTGTGTGCTACCTGTTAGTTATGCTGAGAATGGTAATATTGATGGTTTCCTGTGTGAGTCTGGGGAATGGTCAATGAGAAAGTGCTAGTCTCGGCAGGAGGAGTGCTTCAGCATTATGCTGGGCTCTTTCATTCCTTCCCATCTTATTTACTAGCTCATTTATTCTTTTTTTACTCATGGTTATGGTTTATGTCAGGGAAAATATACAAGTTAAAATAAGTCAAGGAAAAAGATGCAAAAGGCAGAGTCCTGGAGACTTCCAAATACAAAACCTCTGATAGTCCATTTTCTGTGCAATCTCGGACAGAACTACCTCCTCCCAGGTAGGATGTGTGACAACATACACAGAGTATTGTTGATCAGCCTTTGGTTTCCAGAGGGGGTGATCACATGCTGCTTGTTTTGCCTAACCTTCTAAGAGATCGGGCTGACACTTTCATCTCCAGATCCTCTGAAGATCAGAACTGCTATGGTGGGGCCCAATGCCATGCAAGTAACATTGTTAATCCATCTGTCCACTGACCAAAGCCTCCAGGCGAACAAAGGTAATCCTGTCAGGCAGGACATTGCAAGAACCTAGGGATCACGTCTTACCAATTGGATTTTTTCTGTAGAATCATCAAAGTCCCAGGAAGTACTCAGAACCATCTCTCTACCATCTGCCCCATGGCTTAAATCTAAGCCATCAGCACACCTCAGGTGTTCCTGGGAAACCTGAGGGCCAGTTAAGAATAAAAGGGCCAGTATACTTTCACCAACCTTTCTGGAAAGCACATGATACTCCTTTAATAGGGACATATACATAGCGTCCTCAGAAAGAATGATAAAGGAACGGACATTAATGTCTGTGAAATTCATAGGACCACATCACTACAATAAAAATTCACCATGCTCTAATTACTTAAGAAATAGGAATTAATAATCACATTACAATTATTATCCTAATATTAAGCATTTTTCTAGAAAAATACATATCAAAAGACCTCCCCGTTTGGGGAAAAAGTTTGTATATATTAATATATGTAGGCACAAAAAGAAGTTACACACATAGAGATGTTGGTTTCAACTTTCAATTTAGTCACTCAATTGATATTTGCCAAATAAATGCTAGAGCTAGACACTGCTAGGGAGCAGGGACATAAAGATGCACTGGAGGTATGAATCCAGTGTTTCTTATGGGGTGTTCCCCCACAGGACATTCAGCTGTCATGGCTGGGTGGGGAGAACTGCTGGTGCTATTGGCATCTAACTAGTGAGAGCCTGAGATGCTGCTGAACAGTCTGCAACGCACAGGACAGCCCCTCACAACAGAGTACTACCCAGCCCCAACTATCAATGGTGCCAAAGATGCTCTCATACAGACTTAAGGTGTTAAAAGCTTATACCTAATGACCCGAACCCAACACTGCAAATGAAATCAATATATGCACAACCATTTGCAATAGAAGAACACTGAAGAACACTGTTCTTCATTGTTAATCCATCTGTGAATGAGGAACATTGTTCCACATGGAACTTTCTAGTATTTTACTCAATAATTTATCAATGCTATAAATCTATTCCTACCACATTTATATTAACTGTATTTTTCTTTAAAAAGAAAATGATCTGCAAACTTATTTTCCCAGACATTTAAATTTTTTTCTCCAAGTGCATCAATTTCGGAAACTGCTTTATGATGCCCTGTGACACACCCTTTACCACTAGGGGTCCTTCCACCGAGGTTTTTTCACTCAAATGGGCTGGAGGTGCTCTCTGGAGAAGGGAGGGGGCCACCAGGTCCAGGGTACAGCAGCTGGATATCTGCAATCTGTGCCACAACTTCTACATGAAAGAAAAGTATTGAGATTTTTAGATTCTGCAAATACCACCTAGTAAAGAGAAATGGATGTGGAAAAATATGTGAATAGAAGAAATAAAAAGAAAACCTCATTTTGATAAATGGCAAAGAAGATAAGCACAGGTCTTCGGGACAGATCAGCGATCCTGATAATAAATGCCTGTTTTACTACAAGATGTTAAATTCTATTTTTTGCCATAACTCACCATGCATGCAATCGAAGATCCATTAAATTAAGTCCTAACATCATAAACTTCACTTCTGTTTGTTTACAAATATGTAAAAAAAAAATATTTGGCAGAATTTTCATCTTCTTTCAAAGGAACTGCTTCGTAGGAGGGAATTGGACTTTGGTTTGGGTCATATACGTCCTAAAGAAAGGATCTTTTTGGCTCCAAGGCCATATTTGTATGTTTGCAAATCTGTAGCTGTCTTTTAACTGCTGATTTAAGCAGAGAGGCTTAAAACCAAGAGATGAATTGGATTTTCTATAGCTGATGAAATAACATTAAAAGAAGAACGATGATTCAAGATATTATACATCACTTCAGGTTTTTAATAACTGGCAAAATAACATAGTTTAAGTTTTTCAAACAAGCTATATATTTTTTAATAGGTCGAACCTAGAGATCTAATGTCTATTCTGACAATTCCTTGAAAATACAGTATCCTGTCACTTTTGGTGACAGAAGCCAGGGAAATGGAGCACTGTATTCCTGACCTCTGTGGACACGCTGCTGCCCCCTGCTGGCCTCCTTTCATGGAGCAGCCCCAGTCTCCATGGTTTTCCAAAGGATGATGCCAACAGTTCGGCTGGTCTTTCATGTGGGCCACTCAAGAGAAATGTCTTTTATTTCAGCAGCCATTCAAGGTGACTTGGGGTACATGAGACTCAGATCTTTATTTTTTATTTTCCTGCTTGCATATCCCTGGTTCACCAAAACAGGACAAAACATTATCCCAATGAAGTACTAACTGAAGCCACACATGGCCAGGGCTCAGAGACATACTACGGTGTGGCAAGTCAACAGACAAAGTCCTACAACCTAGATCTAGAAGTCACTTTACACACTCCTCTATGCAAATCTATGTGCATGGAAAGTTCAAGAGATAGTCACATAAAATAAAAATTTCTAATTATAGGATGTCTTAGGTTGTAGTGCTCAACATCTTACCCCAGAAAAATAGATATTTTAAACCATCACATTTTACTAATGGCATGTTTAATATGGGGGTGGAACGAATTATCCAGCTTTAAATGCGCCCCTTATGGTGAAGGCAAGGATTTTTTTTTTCAGTAAAATAGATTATTAATCAATTAAATTCTAAAACAAAGTGTTCACGTTCTTTGAGTTTTCTTTTCCTCATATGTAAGTTCCTTTCTATACTACAGCCAGCTCAGGTTCGGTAACCAAATGTCGTAGACTGGGTGCCTGAAACGACACATCTATTTCTCACAGTTCTAGAAGCTGATAAGTTCTCAGATCAAGGTGCCAGCTCATGAGGTTCCTGATGAGGGTGTCCCCCTGGCTTTGAGATGGCCACATTCTTGCATCTTCACATGGTGGAGGCCCCCCTCATGATCTCACCCAATTATCTCCCAAAGGTCCCATCTCCAAATATCAACACATTAGGGGTCAGGGCTTTAGCATATGATGTTTACAGGGGACCAATTCAGTCTACTACAACTCTCAGTTTCTCGAAAATTGTAAAGAGTGATTGGCCAGGCAGGATCTCAAAAACTGGGCTAGGTAGGGGGTACCATAAGCCACTAAGAGCAAAGAGCCAGGGATAAAGAAAATTGGGTCAGAATCAACAGTCATCTAGAAGGATATTGTTAACACTTTATGATGCAGCATGCATAACTTGGAGGTCAGAGCTCATCAGGGCAGACGAGTGCTGGCAAGCAGGGGGGAAAAGGTTCCCAAAGTCATGATAACAAACCAAATGGAGACAAGAGCTTGGAACTAAGGCAACTGATTTATCTATTATACTTTTACTCTGGTAGGCACCAATGATGGGGTTTGAAAGGTGTGGCTAGAAGGAACAGCAAATGTTATCACAGACTGTGTGTGTCTGAGCATGTGCTCATGTTAAGGATTTTCTCATTCATGATTAAAAGCAGTCTGTGCGGGGCTGGTATCTACTACTTGGCATCCCTCACGCTCAATCTAGCTGCACTGCAATCTTGCCCAAGGATTCCTCGAGAGCAGAAACATCACCCACCAGCAGGCTAGAGGCCCAGGAAGGACTAGTGTGTTAACATGATTTCTATGATCATTTTCCTTAGAAATGGGGCTCCACCCACACACTACTGTGGCTCCTCCTGACTCTTCCCATTGGGTGCTGTCAGGGCCCCCCACACAGATGGCTTCCTGCTTGCTGTGGTCCCCAGGTGACTACCAGCCTGGTCCAAGTGATGACGAAGTTCTAACCACAAGACTGAGTGACTTGCTAAACAACATACTGCCAGCCCATTATTTTCCTCAAAAATTTTAGAACTTTAAGTGGATTTGTTGCCATCAATCTCTTAGCTCCTGCCATTGATGTTGCTATTTAACCTTAGGTCAGCGAAAAGTGAGTACTCCCTCAGGAAGCTGCTTTAATTTTGAGCTATTTGCACTAACCTGCATTGCATATTTTACACTGTCTTGATGAGTTTATTGAAAGGAAACTCCATTTGTGTATTTGGTGGTGTGTTCGGGATCTAATAGAAAGCTGGGCACACAAGTTCAGTGTTCAATAAGTACTTGCTGGTTTGCAAAAGTACATTGATTTCAAGATATTTTCCTTCCTTTCCTCTACCACTTCCATTATGATCAGCCAGCTTTCTCTATATTGTTTCTGTACAAGTCAGATAATTGTCATTATCTCAATTAAGGAAGCTGGATATTCATGATTACAACTTTACATAATGAATGAACTTAGTAACATCAGTTGTATGTGAACATGGGTTAGTTCAGTAAGAGGATGAGTGACATTGAAAAAGACACTCACGGTTGATACCTAAACTGGAAATGGAAGATTTTATGCTCATAAATGGGCATTACAGGTTATACCTGTTCATATTTAATGCATCTTTATCAGTAATTATTATTAACAAAAGCTCATATACAAAATAAAATATCTCTTAATAAATATCACATGAGTAGACACTAACCATGTTACATTCATGTAATTGGGTTAGAAATTGTTAAAATGACATGCAATTGACTCTCCTTTGCAATAAACTGCTCCTGAAGGAATAAAAATGTGAGATTCCTATGAGTATGATTAAACTCCTCTAAGGTCTACGTTTTTGTTCCTTTAAGATTGCAAGTATTTTATTTAATTTTCTATGTCTACTCTTGGAAAGACTATTTTAACTCACCATGGGTAGTTACTGAATACACCTTTTTAATCTCAGCTTCTTATATATAACAATTCTTTCTCTTTCATTTCACTCTAATCAAATGTGCCATTCAAGGTCTAGAATTTTATAGACACATAACAGTAGTTATTTATATGCTGGGAGCAATCCACTTTTTGAACAGCTGGCAAAGCAGCTTAATATCTCAGCCAATCATTTTAAGCGCTAAAAATTTCCACATTCTACAGCGCCATTAAAGAGTAACCTTACAGTATTACTAAATTCAGGAATTAAGACACATACACATCCCCTTGATTTTTTAGTTTTTCAGCTGAGCTTTAAAACATGTTATTACTGTCTGACAGATAATTTACAGCGGGAGATGAAAATTAGACAAAAGCAACTTTGATGCAAGACTATCTGGCAGTAAAACATTTGTTTATTCAACAAACAATGACCATAGACCTCCTTCTCCATGTGAGGACCGGGAAAAGCAAAGATGAGGAAGATGGTCTTTGTAGTAGGGGAGGGCCAATCAAAATAAAAAAGGATGCAGAGAACACAAGTGACTCCTAGCCAAGATGCTAGGGCTGAGCAGCGCTATGGGTGACAGGTTATTTTGGGGTTTGGAAATGCTACTGCCAATATAATAAACATTTCCTTGTGTGTTCCCCGGCCTTAAAACAGTCTTACATTTTCTTATTAATAGAATAAACTTTAGTTCAATCAGGTTAAAAACCTGGTAGGAGGGTATTTTTCTTTCATTTTATGAAAATAAAGGTAATTTTTACAAAACACACACATTTTATGTATAAATTGTAATCCCTTGTTTAGAGATTGCAACCATTATTTATGGGTTTGAGACACCGTGAAGGCTATCATTATTATTAATCTATTTTTAAAACACTAAAAACTCATTAGGCTTTAAAAACTAAACATGAAGCAAGTAACATTATTATTTTAATTAATTACTGTGACTAAAATTTTATATAGCTTCTAAAAATAAAAAAGTGATATATAGCATATATATTCATTTGTTTTATAGTAAATCACATTAAAATCTCTTTCTGATATGTAGTAACTATTTTTCCATTTTCTAGTGGTACCAATCATGTAGTGCCCTCACTTTTCAGAAAGTTTATCTTCCCCACTTCAGTGATCTGGCGCTCTTGGTTTTTGTGTTCACATAAAACACAAACACAAAGTGTGCCCAAGGAAGACTTTTGAAAGGGTAGATCTTTGGAGATTAAATAACTAAGGACACTGAAAAAAAACTTACCCACCTATTCCTTATAAGTTACTCTATAGCCCACAGATATTAAACATTATGCTTCTTATGTCTTACCCCACACAACCATAGCATACAAGCCTCAATTGTCAAACCTACAATGAGAATCTATAAGTTTCCAAATTTCATTGTATAACTTCATCATATTTTACAGTATGCATTTATATAGTATCAAAGTTGTGCTTTTAGTAATTATTTAATACTTTCTCAAAATCCATTAACTTTAACATTACAAATGTCTAATATATCCTAAGGTGAAATTAAATGCATTTATATGGCAGTAGGATATTTTATGCAATGCAGTATTGTGCTTTAAAAGTCTATGATACTAAACAATATGTAAAAAAACAATTAATCTTGCACCAGACTACTATGGGAGGTTAAATTCTGTACAAGGTTTTTTTTTTTTAAATGAGAAAATGCGTTAACTATAGGAATAAGTAACATTTATTGAATACTTTTAAAACTCTAGCATATTTAATGTTTATTGGCTCTCTAATTTAACTCTTCCAAAAATCCTGGGGGTAGATATTACAACCACGTATGGTGAGAGGTTTATAAGAGAAAAATAGGATTAAAACATTTAAATATTCAAATTTATGCATTCAAGTAAGTGAAAACACAACACTTGGGGAAAACAAATACATTTTTTTTTCCTGTAGCACTGCAATTGTTCAAATATTTTGAGGGTGACTATCTTTACAGCAGAGGCAGATTTTTAAGAATAGATTTGAAATTTTGGAATATTACACAATTACCGAGAGTCAATAACAATTGAGCAGAGGGATCAAGACTAATTTGCTATCTTGTCGATATCAACAAACTGACTTAAAATTTACATGAAAAAGCAAAGAAACCAGACTAACCAATATAATACTGAAGAATAAGAAGTTGGAGGAGTCACACTATCCAATTTCAATATTCGGTGTACATTTATACAATCAAGACAGTGCAGTATTGGTGAAAATACGGACAATGGAATAGAATGGAAGACCAGGGCCTCCCCGGTGGTGCAGCGGTTGAGCGCTGCGCTGTGGAGCTGTCAGGGGTGGCAACGCGAGCAACATGAATTCGACGCCCAGCCGGGGAGAATCCCACATGGTGCGGCAGACCTCTCCTGCCTCGCCCGCTGCTCCCCTCAGCAGTGTATTTCTGATCTGCCTGTTCTGCTCCCCACCCTGTCTCTGGTGAACCCTCTCACCACCCCACACCTCTGGCCTATACCCCAGCTTGTGAGTATAAATAAATAATAAATCTTTAAAAAAAAAAAGAATGGAAGACCAAACACCCGTAGAAATACAGTCATTTGAGAACCTTTTTTGATACAAAATACATGTATTCAATATTGTCAAGATGAATTAAAAAAGGCAACAACCCAAATAATCACCCATAAATTATTTCCCAACATTGTTTGGGCTTCCCTGGTGGTGCAAGGGGTTAAGTCTCAGCACTATGAAGCAATCTGCAGCCACTGCAGCATGAGTTCAATCCCCAGCCAGACCAGAGAGCTTCCCACACAGTGCAGCAGACCTCTCCTCTCTCACTCACTGCTCGCCTCAGCAGTGTATTTCAGTGGATCAGCCTGTTCTGCACCCCACTCTGTTTCTGGTGAGTCCTCTCACAACCCCCACAACTCTGGCCTACACCCTAGCTCTTGTATGCATAAATAAATAAATCTTAAAAAAAATATTTCCCAACATTTTATCTATTTTCTGTTCCTATAATGGAATAATACTCAGCTATTAAAAAAGAGATATATCTATGAACACTGGTATGAAGATTGGCTAAACATGTATATATAGCAACATGTATATACATTTGAAATAAAGTCCATATTTTATTAGGATTTCCTTGATTTTGATCTATGTCCATCTTCCTTCAGGGATCCAAATATAAATGTAATAGAGCAGAAAGTTACCGGAACGCAAGGAGAGATGTTTAGGACGATCCATATGGTAATGGATTAGATATGCAAACATCACTTATAAACCTATGTTTAGTCTCATGAAGATACATATGGATGTAGAGATAGACATGTTTATACATATTAATGTAATAGCAGTAAGCACACAACTAATGCCCAAACCTTGGTTTCAAGTTCTATTCTTCAATAAAAGGAGTCACGGCTCTCTGGAGAAATGGATGATTCTATGACTGGGGTAGGAAACTTCAAAATGAGTCTAGAGCCTCTTAAAGAGCTGGAGAGTAAGGAAGTGATGAAAAATAACCACCATGGGGAAACCAAGGGGGCATAGGAGTAAATCAAAGCACTTCCAAGGCCAAAGCCAGAATAATTTGAATAAGAAAAGAAAGTAGTATTAGGTCATAACTCAATATCAATAAATAGCAATGAATCCACAATGACATAAATGATTAAATAAATAAATGAGTGAAGGAAGAATAGAGAAATCTCCCCAGCAAAGAAATTAGAAAAATATGTATGTAGAGGTAGGAAATATTCTTGTACACTGTTGGTGAGAATGAAGACTGGTCCAGCTCCTATGGAAAATAATGTGGAGATTCTTCAGAGTATTAAAAATAGATCTACCATATCATCAAGCAATTCCATAATTAAGCACCTACCCCCAAAATTCAAAAACACTAATTTGATGGGATATATGCACTCCTATGTTCACTGCAGCAATCTTTACAATAGCCAAGTTATGGAAGAAACCTAAGTGCCCTATGATAGAGGAGTGGATTAAGAACATGTGGAATATCACTCAACTGTAAGGAAAGATGAACACTTCCCAATTCTGACAGCATAAATGGAACTGGAGGGAATGATGCTAAGTGAAATAAGTCAAAAGGAGAAAGATGAACACCAAATGACTTCACTCATGTGGAATATAGAGAAACAAAATAAAATAACTGACAAAACAAAACCAAAACAAACCCTAGAAATCTGACTGTAGAATTGAGGCTGCTAGACGGGGAAGGAGAGTGGGGGTGGGAGCAAATGGCAGGGGTGGGGGCAACGGTCTATGATGGAAGACTATGTGTGTTTTAGTGGAGGGTGTGGTATGGTGACATAGATCTGAGGGGGTGCGATCTATTCCCCCAAAGCATATACAGTGTTGTAAACAATTGTAACCTGCATTAAAAATTAAATAAAATTAAAACTTCACACACAGTCTTACCCACTATGATACACCATCTCCTGAAAGTGACTATGTTGAATAGAAAAATTATATTTTGAAAGACTATATAGATCCTTGCAGTAAAAAGCCTATACTCCTGTAAGTATAATAATTAGCATATATCTTTATTAATTTTTTTTGTATTTTATAGTTACATTTGAAAACATGTAGATTCCTCAGAGCAAAAAACAATTCCAAGCACTTCATTATTAATCATACAGCCAGTTTCCATTTTTCTCTCAATACATTACTCTAGGTTCATATATATGAAGTAATGTCTCCTTTTAGCATTTCTGCTCCCATTTTATTGGTAGTGTAAACTATCTGCAGTTGTTTTCAGCTTACAAACAACTTCAGGTAGCCTTACTTATAAGTGCAACATGCTTAAAGAGCCATAAGGTTTTGTAAACATTTCACCCTAAATATTTCAGAAACAAAAGATTAAGAACTGCAAACTTGCAGGGTAGACATCTGTCAGTTTGGTCTCTGCCATTTTCAATAAACCCACTCAGGAAACTTCAATTCCCTAATCAAATAGTAATCTCAGCTATTTGGGTTGACATCCAAGAAGATTTTTTCAAATTATTAGCATGTATTAAAAGAAAAGCATATTAACTATTCATCCAATCCTTTTGTAATCATTTATGTAAACCAAATTTGCATCTCTCTGATAATTGATAAAGAAGCACAACAATACCTGTAAGCGGTCAAATGACACAACAGTATGTAACTAGTGATAGTGCATTTAACTAATTCTGCCTTTACAATAAAACACTGCATTTAATATAGACACAATAAACAAGGTGCAGCCCAAAACAGCAATGCAGGCTTTACAATCTCTTTTTCGAGAGGGGACTCTGGGCACGATCAAGAGAGAAAGATAACATCTTGTAACAGACAGAAACAAGCATTCCATAGTTTGTCTTATGACAACTGTTCATCATAATACAAACTGGTCACAACAGCCACTACAGAAAATCACTGTGTTGGTTGACACCATGGGATGCCATCATTACTGCCAAGATTGGGAAACCCATCAGTGACACTTCTGTATTCAGTCTAATTGCGATGACCAACTACAAAGTAAATGATTTTTTTAGGGCTCTATTTGTGGATGTCTTTGACTCTTATTCATGTCCACTGATCCTTGAATGCATGAAAATTCAATGGAATAAAGGCTTAATGGAATAAAAGCTCAACTGAGTTTAATTTTAGAAATTGTAAAATAATTTTTAGAAATCACTTTGACCACCCAAGGTAAAGGAAATTCACTTGGAGGACTCTGCATCGCTCTATTTCAGAGGCACTATCCTCCACAATGGGGATAATCTATTCTATTTCAAGTTAACAAGGCTTAATTCTACTTCCACAGGCAACTGGCAAAAATAAATCAGCCACTTCACTGAGATCTTTCTTTATGATTAGAGCCCAACCACAAATTTTTGGTTCTTTCCTTGCATGTACAAAGAAATCTATGAGGATAATTCTTATATTTGCTTAACATTACATCACAAATTTTGGCCAAACTTCCTATACTTGTAGACTTTCTGTCATAAATTAGTTTTCTCCTCCAATGCACTTTAATGAAATCACTTAGTTCTACATGCAAGGTATTTAATTAAGACTAAGGGCAAATATTCTTACAAATATTTTAAATTCTAGGAACTCCAAAGTTTATGAAATCAATATGACGGTGGAGTGTGTCAGACATAAACGTTAAGCCAAACATACCATAATTTTCTAGTAGAGGTGATGTTAAAATCAAGATTCTCTCCTACCTACTGCTTCAGAAGAGCTTAAAAATGAGTGAATGACTTCAAAATAAATTAGAAAAACATTGGCAGCAATATGGGTAGCATCAAAATGAGCCCAATTCATATAATTTAGGACAAGTAAATGAAACCATGTGAACCAAATGTTAATAGTCAACTGGTCTCTGCATCAGAGAAAAATTTCCACATCAGCCCCCCTCCTTTGGCAAGTTTAAAGCCAAGGCAAATACATACACTTTGCCTGATGAAATTCAGAAATGACAATTTTGCTGCAAGGTCTCTTAACTAGGTATGCATGATATATTCTAACGGAGTGAGAATATTCATCTGAATTTACCACAAGGGAGTCTATGAGCTTATATTCACTGCACAAAATGAAGTTTTGACTTTCCAGATGAATAAATTAGATCGACGATCACTATATTCATCCATATGGAAATAACATAACTGCAATACAAGCCTCCAATTTAGAAAATGTTTAGAATTTTTTAAGGATAACAGGTGATTATTGAATATTGACAATTACATAAACAAATATGTAGGCAATGATAGCAAATGCAAATCAGATATTTCAAACTTCAGTTAAGATAACTGTTATAAGGCTCACTAAATCTGCTAAAACAATGGGCAGACATAAAGAAAATGTTTTTAAAAAGGGAACTAGAGATGAATAGGCCTACAAGACATTTTGCAGAACCCAAATGTCTTCGTTTTCAAAAGCCAAAACTCCAAAGTAAACAGAAAATGTGAAAAACTGATCCTGCTTCTCTCCTGAAATTACAGAGGCAATTTAGTCAGCTGGAGCGGGGTGAACCAGAGTTGAAAAGCAGCCAGAATACACATCACCATCATTGAAAGGCCCACAAAGAGAATTCTTTATTGTGTAGACCACAATTTATCTGGCTAATTCAAGAAGCAATTTTTATATTTAATTCTTAACTTAAAAATTAGGAATTTACCAAAAGTCATCTGGAAGGAATAAAATGAACAGCCTCTTGAGAGCTTCTTGTAATGACATTATTAACCAGTGCCTTTTTTTCATCATTGTTTCTTAGTGTCCCAAGTATTTTAAACGCTAGCATTTATACCTTTTGTTCATCGTGCTCAATAAGCATTCCTCCAAATATCCGCACACTATTTATATATTCAACTTTATATAAGAGTCTAGTTATAGCTATCAGACATACATGCATACTTAAATATCATCCTTCCTATTAAATTCCCAACACACACACACAAAAAAAAATCATGGAGTTGGGTGTTCACTAAGGGGCATGTCTGAAGATTTTTTTTTTTTTTTTAAGATTTACTTTTTATCATACAAGCTGGGGCACAGGCCAGAGGCATGGGGCCGCGAGAGGGCTCACCAGAGACAGAGCGGGGAGCAGAACAGGCAGATCAGAGCGTCGCCACCGCCTACAGCTCCACAGCGCAGAGCCCAACCGCTGCGCCACCGGGGAGGCCCACATGTCTGAAGATTGTCAAAACCAAGACGGAGGGATTTGGCTGGGATAGCGAGAACCTGAAGATAAGCTAGATTTGTGAGGGTCTCCCAAAGAAATCAGGCCAATGTCAGGGACCCAAGGACCTGAGCCAAGGGCAAGTCCTAGAGATGGAGGAGCACTGCGTCTGGATATAGAGTCAGGAAAGGGGACTGATGTCAGTGAGGAGTTCTAGGGCAGCATCCCAGAGCTGGGAGGAAGGGAAGTTAGGAAGCAGGCAGGCATCCCAGGGCACGGGGCACCCCATGGCACAAGGGACTCCAACAGGCACCTTGGATACTCTGACTGGAAGCCAGCGTGAATCCAGAACTAAAGGGCGAGAGGCAGGAGAGGGAAACTCAGGTTTTGGAATATGTTGTTGGAAAGAATGACAATGTGTTCCTTCTTTTTAAGAACTAGGTGTCAATAACCAGGGCATCCGAATGCAACAGGGGATCCTTCACTTTTAAATAATTTGGGGCAATAACTACAATCCACTTGAGCAATTCGTTAGAAACAGCAAAAAATATCAGGCTGACATAAAACTTATAATCATTTGAGTTTAATCAACTAGTTAAAAAGAAAGCTTTCACAATCTTTATTACCTTAATTTTAGAAGAGGTTTTTAATCACGCAAACAATCCAGTTTGTTTTAGCAAGAGCTATTGACTTTAAATACCAGAAGGTGATTCATTTGATTTAATAAAGTTCAGGAGAGAAAAAAAAATCTTCATTACCAATTTCCTTCACTCTATAAAAGGAAAGCCACCATCTCATTATAAACTTTGTATTTATTGGAAATAACTTGGCTTGTGGCTAGTTATCACTGGCATTAGACAGCATCATTTGTATTATCTTGAAGGAAAAATCCAGGGCATTACCTCTGAAATTCAATTCACTGCAATAATTGCTGCATTTGCAAATTTACCAGGCAGCTTAATGTAAAATATATCAATGAAGTTAGTAGAGTCTAGCAGTAAACAAACATATATTCAGATGTCAGAAGGGGTTAATAAGAAAATGTCCAGTTTATATGGGAAACAAAACAAATTATAATACTGTGTTTGGGCAGATAAACAAGCAAAGCTGCAAGGGGGTCAGAACAACCTTTCACATGTGTTATGTTAAATGCTTGTAAAAGCAGAGAGAGGATATTTAGGGAATGTTAAATTATTTGCATACCATTTAACTAGTCACAGTTAATTGTTACGTAAGAAAATGCTATCCTTCTGTGTCTTCTATAGACAAGAAAAGCAACTGAATATCTTAAGTTTAAAAAAAATTGCCTCTAAAAAAGTTAATTCTGCTTCAAAGGAAAGATCTATAAAATAATGTTCCTCTTTTAGCATTACTATTTTCAGGGGTGAGTGATGGCTTTGAAGTTATTTGGGGGAAATCAAGGAGAGGAAAACCAGAGCAGTAGGAGAGGAAAGAGTGCTATTCGCTGCATGCCATTTGGCCCAGGCATTTTGTTTCTCCCAAAACACGGCACCATTGTGGATCCTTTGTTGGTCTGGAAACCACAAAGGGAGGCACAGACAAGGCAGACAAGTCAAAATTTTATTCCAGGGGCCTCCCTGGTGGCGCAGCGGTTAAGCGCTGCGCTGTGGAGCTGTAGGCAGCGGCGACGCAAGTTTGACACCCGGCCAGGGAGAATCCAACATGGCGTGGCAGACCTCTCCTGCCTCGCCCGCTGCTCCCCTCAGCAGTGTATTTCTGATCTGCCTGTTCTGCTCCCCACTCTGGCTCTGGTGAACCCTCTCGCCGCCCCATGCCTCTGGCCTGTACCCCAGCTTGTATGTATAAATAAAAAATAAATCTTTAAAAAAAATTTATTCCGGATACTAACTCATAATCTGTCAATATGCTGTCATAGCATTTATTTCATGGCTCAAAAGAGAAAACTTGTTAGTTTCTAATTTTTTCTAGAAAAAACATAAGGAAAAACATCTTAGTATAAGCTAATACCCCATAATCACCCTCATAAGCTAACCAGAAAGTGAAGTGTGGAAATGCTCTATTTTCAAAATTGAAAGTTTCACAATGGAGTAGATTTCATAGACAATGTCTAATATATTTGGGTTCAATGCTGCTGTTATTCACTTATTATTCTTGCATATTGTTACACTCAATATTTTTAATATCAACAGTAGATAGAACAGCTGGAGCCTGAGAATTTTCCAATTTTGGAATCTCACATATCAAACATAAGATTCAAGTACTATTTGGGTAAAAGAAAACAGTGTAATTGCTGTTACATTTATTGGACTATACAAAGAAAAATAATATGAATATCTGTATTATATATAAAGGAGAATATCATAGATATAACATAAAATGAAATTCCCCAGCTATTATAAGAATTACACGCTCTTGAATCATGTGTTAGTGCACAATTAAGAATGAAGAACTCCATATTTTAGGCTTCAATCACCTACCAAAAATCCAACCCCCACCCCATAATCACCTGGAGTTAACAGTTCTAGCATGCTCTGAGTTAAAAGAATGCCAAGACCCAAGGGAAGCATATTATCAGAAAATTATTGTTTGTTTTTTTTCTAAATGCTAGTTGGGAATTCATCAGGAGGGGACCATTTACTGGACCAAGGTTTTAATTTTGAATAAAAAGCTTCTTCATAAAATGCTTTAAACCTTTTATATTCTCTTTCCTGAGCTCCAGGAAGTCATGGCACATGATTTTTAAATAAAGCCTTTGCTCACTGCCATTAATCCTTTCTGAGTAAGCAAATAAGTAATCCTTTTAATCACCAGGGCTGATATACCCTATTGGTGAAACATCAGATAGTCCCCTGCTGATTGCAGGAGAATAATTTCCACAGCCAGGGAAAAGTGCAGGATAAACATCTCCATATAGGATGTCAGGGCTGAATTAAAAAGCACTGCACTAGGAGCAGAGATGGATTATTATTTTATTGCATTATAATCCGTGTCATCATTAGCTTGGATGGTAAGTTCATATACGCACATCCTTCTCTCAATCTGCAGTGTGTGCAGATAACTGGTGCCCATTTATACCAGCTATGCGAAAATGAAGAAAGACTATCTCAGCATAACTTTTAAGTATGAAATACTGTGCTTGCCATAAACTGTTGGAACTTTGTCACATCCTCAGTGGAAGGATTTAAATTAATCTCTTTCAAACTTTAGGCCCAGTACTGAACATATTTATTTTCCTTGACCTTCCCCAATGTGCAACTTCTGACCATTTATTCCTTTTAGTTGATTTTCTTTTCTTACCTCAAAGCGTTCAGTGGGGTTTTATAAAATAGAATTGTTAAATGTGACTGCATCCGATCAACAACTCTTAGAGCCATTTTTTAAAAAGAGACACGCATATGCATTAGCAATAAAATTAAAACTCAGTTCCACTACATACTATCCTCTGTTTCATATTATCCGTTTTCCCATTATGAAGGATAAAAAACAAAATATCCCTTGCTTGCTCCTTTTTGAAATCATCGGAGACTGAACATCATCATTATCCTAACTACCACCATCAATGTCATAGTTAATATTTATAGGGTACATATAATTGCAGTAACTGTTTCTAAGCCACTTGTGTGTATCCACATGTATAGCCAAATTATACATGTATAATATACAAATTATAGATTATATATAAATGATCAGATATAGCATTTATATGATGACGAATAGTACATATGAATATTTTGTACTTGTATATATCTCATTTACTTATTCAGTTTTATAGCCAAAAGGGCAGGTTTATTATATAAAAAAGGAAAGGAGAAGATGCTTGTACAGTCACAGGTAGGTAGGAGAGCTGCCACTGCTGATTTGCAGTGGCAAAGGGAAAAGGTTTGTGGAAAAAAACACCTGCATAGTCACAGGTGGGCAGGCGAGCTGCTATATTTATCACTGAATCCTAACAACAATTCTATACAGATGATCTATTATTAACCATATTTATATAAGGTTATTTAGATTAATCAAAATATATCATTAGAAGCTTTCATATGAATTTCAATTAAGAAACACATGGATTTAAAAAAATGTTCTTCAGATCTCAGGGCAACATCAAATTTAAGGCACATGGTAAAATTAATTTTCATTGCCTAAAATTAGGACAATTAAAAAAAATCAGGACACTATGAAAACATTGAGTTTATATATTGTATCTCTCCTTTCCTGTTGGCTTCCTGGCAACCCTTAAATTGTATTTTTTTCTCTTTTCAGTAGATTTGAATGATTTGAATCATTTTATTATGGTTACTAAAAACATCTTATGAAGAACAATGAAGTATCCAAAGAGCATCTGAATGGATAAAAGAATGAACAAGTCAACCTCAGCAGCAAGACATCACGTCTCATTAATAGGTCACCAAATTTTAAAAAGTCAGAAAACAAATTGCCATATTCCCTTCTGAGTAGTTTTCTACTCTATTAAAGGTATTTGTTATATGAAGAAGCAAATTATTTTTAATTTTGGTGGGAAATATTTCACATTAGGACAAAAAAATTAAATTTGATCTCGAGCAAAGATTTTTCATTGCTTTAATTTACAGAATTTAATAATTACTTAAAATTGACTGACTGATAAATGCTTTGTTTTTGAAAATTGGATCCATGCTTTATTCGCAGAATATTTCCTGAAGGGTACAAGGAGAGGAGATAAGTACAAAATGAAATCAAAGCGGGGGCCTGAGAAACTGAGAGCATGAAGATGCCACTCACAGATACAGGAAGTTGTGGGAGGAGACGGTTCAAGGGTTAGGATGGGAGTGTGGAACATGACTCTAATTTGGGAGATTGTTTTGGGGAGCTGCCCATTGAACATCCAAGTAAAAACATCCACTATGCAACACACACGCGGATCCAGGGTTCAATAGGACTGACAGTCTACCACCCTGTCATGTATTTGGATTTGGGGACTGAAGGGCATCACCAAAGAGTAGAAGAGAGATGACGCTCAAGGGCTCAGTCTCTTCTGATGGTAACTTTTAAAGATAAGATAGAATCAGCAACAAGATACTATTTCACATCCACTCTGCTAGCTAGTATAAAAAAAGGGAAATTAATAATTATTAGGAGGTTGGAGGAAGTGAAACTCTTGTGCTTTGCTGGTAGGAATATAAAATGGTGTCACAGTCACTGCTGAAAACAGATTGGTGCTTCCTCAGGAAGTAAACATAGAATTACCATGGATCCAGCAGTTCTACTTCTAGGCATATACCCTAAAAAGAATCAGTAACAGAGAATTAAGCAGATATTGGTATGGTTGCATAAAGTGATTGTAGCAGAACTTAATATTGCTCAACTGTACACCGAAACATGCTAACATGGTAAACTTCATGTTGTACATATTTAACACAATAGGAAGAAGTAAAAAGAGAGCTAGAACCAACAGTAGAGACTGAGGAGTGCTGAGAGGGTAGGAAGATAACCAAGAGAGAACGGAAGCCAAGCAAAGAAAGAATTTCAAGAACAATACAATCATAAGACTACTGAGAGATGAAGCAAAATGACTGAGAATTGATGGTGGACGAGGGTGGACAAATCCTGAAAACTTGTATTATCAACCTAATTAAAGTAGTCCTTGTCTCTGAAAGTCTCATTCTGTTTCTCTTACCCAGCGTTATCAGTATAAATCTGGGCATTATTGGGCTATGGTCTGAGTTATCATTACTAATTGCTATGGAAAGAGAGAGGGAGAAAAAAAGAAGGAGGAGGAAAGGCAGAAACTTAAAAATACTCCCACACAGATACGAATTTTACTGGGCCTAATATTAATGTTTTTGTTCCAAAGCATGAAATTAATCTATTTTAAAAGAAAATAGGGGACAGGGTGCTGATTGAAACTAATCAATCAAGTTGGGAGGTGATTAATAGAAGGCAGTCTTACATGTGCTGCAGGCATATCCACAGTGCAGGTTGAGAAGTGGTCGTTTTATAGTTCATTACATATCTGTGTGATGTTATTTATTGTTTACTTAAGCAATAGCAATTGAAGCAGAGGCCAATTCCTGGGAATTAATGACCCACTGGGAGAGTCCATTACCTCTGGACATTAACCCCAGTCAGTCCACAGTTTTTCCAGGAAAATCCCTTTGAAGACCTGTTTATTCTTCATCCCTTGTCACTACACTTAAAAACAGCATTTTAAATATTCCTACAGTGGGAGGTCATTGGACTATATTAACATTTTTTTTTCACTTTGAAAGCAACAGTTTCATTAAGATAATGAGGGGCGGGGAGCTACTAATCCACTTCTTAAAGTCTTTTCTGAGCAACCTACAAAACAGAAAAGGAAGAGAAAGATGAGTCAAAACTCACACCAACAGTTTCAGTGGATTGAGTTTTGAAACATTTTGAGTAATTCTGAGGTTTGAACACTCACAAATATCTACAAACCAAAGCTTAAAATGTGAAGGAGCTCACAATTCCAGTACTTCGATTTGGTAATAAAAAACAGAGGAATGGTGAACAAAAGGAATTAATGTTATTAAAATACTGGCCCAATTATGAGGGGCAATCTGGAAGCAGCCAGAAGACTAAAGTAGTTCTTAGCAGATGATGTTTATAAGGCTGAAATCCTGTCTTCCAAATGGGAATGTGGCATTTTCAGTCATTCCCTAGGTCAGGAGAGGTAAATCACGTGCTCTGAACAGAGAGAACTCAAGTCTAGTCAACATCCACTCTAGACTTAGTTTACCCTAGCTTTCCTGATAGCTGATAGTATGTCAATAGCAGATATAATAGTCATAACATTACTCTGTGCCAAGAATTCTTGGAATGACTTAGTACATATGGACTTGTTTCATCTTCACACTATACTATGATATGGGTGTTGTTCTGATCACCCCCATTTCTCAGATGAGGAAAATGGAGGCACAGTGGTGCTAAACAGCTTTCCCAGTGTCTCCTAGCTGCTCAATGGAAAAAGTAATGCCTGAAACCTTGGCGACTGGGGTGCAAAGGTGAGGCCTTTAGCCACTATTCTAAAGGAATCAGGAGGAGGTAGTGATATTATCTGCACTCTTTCCAGAATCTATTCCAGCATTAAAAATAAAATATAATTTTATGCTTATTTATATTTATTTTTATGTTTATTAAGTATTCTAAATGTCTGCTAAACATTTAACTCATTGAATTCCCATAACATCCCATGAAATGTTATGACCATTCCCATTTTACAGATGAGGACACTGAAGCAAAGAGAGGAATAGGTAAGCGACTTTATCGGTCCCAGTGGGGATTTCACTGAGCTGGGTTTCATATTCATCCTGGTTCTAGAGGAGGTGCCCTTGTCAGCACAGACAGCTGTCTCTCTTTCCAAAAGCTCCAAACAGTCAAATCAATGACCCTTCTAGCATAATCCTCTATCTTCCTTCCATTATCCCACTGATTCCTGATACTCCTTTGGTGCCTCAACACCATGCGCAAAAGGAAGACAAGAGTACAAGAGCATTCCAGACCATTTCAGTGTTTGAATCAACTGCCACTGAATTCAGGACCATTTATTTGATAATGGTCTTTGTAGAGGTAGGTAAGATAAAGAGAGAAAGAGGAGAGGGGCCAGCGAAAGAGAAAATGTGAAAAGAAAAGGAATAGGGATGGCCTGGGTACAAACTCCAGCTAAGAAAATAATAGCCCACATTACATATTAAAACCTTCCTTTAAGAAGCCCAGCCTGGCAGGATAAACTTTATGCTCATATAGATTATTGTAGGTAATTTTTATAACAACCTTGGGGTAGATACTATTTATATTCTCATTTTACAGATGAGAAAACTGAGGCTCAGGGAGATTTATTAACTTGCCAAAGTCCCACAGCTAGAGCTCTTGACTCCAGAGTCTGTGATCTCTCCCAAGGACCCAATCAAGACTGAGGCCTGACTACTGATTCTGAAGGACTGAGAGCCACTGAATGACATGCGTAAGCCTAAACATGGCTTCATTCTGGATTCTCCCCTTGATCTCTAGGCTTCAAGGAAGGTAAAGGAATCACGTTCACTGGTTATTTCCATTCATGTGCCAATGTTGTTGTCGTTGTTTTTGTGAGTGTGTGTGTGTGTGTGTGTGTGTGTGTGTGTGTGTGTGTGTGTGTGTGTGTGTTTGCACAGAGGTTTGTTTCAAAATCAAGGGTAAAAGTGCAAGGAGCATCATAAAAAATTTACTATGATTAAGTCCATTTTTATGCATGGCATTTCATACTTCTCACTCTGTTCTCCCAACTCTACTCAGCAGCTCGACTTCATCACCTTAGATATGACAGGACTATAATTCAGAGATATAAAGTACTTAGCCAAGATTGCTCCATCTATAACTGATGGAGCTGGTTCTCCAACCTAGACTTTCTTTCTGGAAATCTGTGTGCAGATAAAACATGAAGTTAAAGTGCAATGGGTGTGTTGGAAACTGAGAAATGAATTGTAAAGACAAGTCATTGATATTTATATATAGTATGTACCCCATTATTTCCATATAGAGTATCCACCTGGCAAGAATGTATTTTTGAGCCTACAGTTCAGCATCTGAAGGAACCTGAGAAGTCAGGGAGTAAAGAGAACTTGAAGAAGTGATGGGAAACGGCCCAAAGATTGGAGTCCTTGGATTGGAATCAGACAGGTCTGCTTCAGCTCAAGATGACTCCCAACGACCTCCCTGTGAGACCCACACTAGGTGTGCATGTCCTTCCACACCAGCAAGCCTATACACAGCATGGTGGACACTCTTACTGCCTAAGTCTTACATTTCCGAGACAACTTCTAGCTCAGAAATCATCCTTTCCTCCTCAAATTGCTATGTGGAAGCCTAATTCCTAAAATCTCAGAATGTACCTAGGTGATCTGGAATGAGGTTTTTAGAGTAGGTGTTAATTTAATCTGACTGGTGTCCTAGAAGAAGGCAGTATGTGTCCACAGTAAGAGACCCCGGGGGGCACACAGGAAACGCCATGAGAGTATACATCAAGAAGACAGCCACCAGTAAGAGACTCCAAGGAAACTGAGTATGTTATACCTTGATCTTAGACTTGCCAGTTCCAGACCTGTGAGAAATAAATTTCTGTTTAAGCTGCCCAGACTGTGATATTTTGTTATGGCAACTCTATCAAACTGGTAAGGACAACCAATTTAATAGTCCCAAAGTTTACTTTTAATATTTATCCAGTAAGAGCTCAAGCATGTAAGTGTGAAATATTTTTAACTACTTTGACAGGTCACCATTTCAGATGGAGATTCTTTCCCATCCTTTCTTGAAGTTCTGAGTGCCCCATTTGTCTACCTGACTTCTAAAAGTTCTGGGGGTGTTTCCTGTTTCATTTGACGAAGACTCGCTTTTCCCCTTAGGAAGATTTTTAAATTAAATACCTTCCTAAATTACCTGGAGTATTCCCAAATAATGTATTTGACATTTCAATGCAAATTGCAAGTGAATATTTAGTAGTAGATCTCACATTCCCTAACTCAATTACTGGTTTGTGAAGGAGAAGGAAAGGAGACCAAAGAAGGCTGAAACTCATTAGGAAATAAGACAGGAGTTGGCTCCATAGACACACACACCCCTCCCCACCTTTGGTGATAACAGAAAAAGTAGATCATCTCTTTAGAACAAAACTTTCAAGCATCTAATTCAAATTTTATTCTTTTCAACAAATGTTCATTGAGCACTTAATAGAACACGATATTTTAACATAACTGTGGGACGCGGGGCGGGGGGCAATTTGAAATGGACAAATTTGAATTGAGCCTGAAGTCATTTTAATTAAAGATGAGACTTTGACAAAAACCAAGCGATATTAGAGTCCATCTCTTATCTTTCCTTTTTGATGAGCCCTGGGGTAAGGAGGACGCCAGTGAGTAGAGTGGGATGGAGCTAGATGTGGGGTGGTGTCTGCCACGAGGTGAGGATCAGGCTTTGTGTCAGACTCTGCCTTCTACTTGCTTTTTGGTGATGAGAAACTTCACATCTTGACTCAGCCCTTTCACAATTGACCACATTAGATCACAGTGACCACACTAGAGGCCACTGAGATCTGACTCCATGTTTCCCTGGAGATACGTGGAAATACACTGACCGTACCGGCACACACGTAGAATCTGAAAGCTATTATCTCCACCTGAGTCCCTCACTTATCAGGACACATCCAGTTCAACTGGAATAGGAAAAAGGAAGAGACAGAAAATAAGGAGTTTGTTAAGTGATGACTGCTAGCACCTTGGAAACAAATGTTTAGAACATTTCACCCCAAGAAATTTTAGAACTGTAGAAAGGCCATCCCTCCCATTTGACAAGTTGAAAACATCCAAATTCCTAGAGTTTTAAGATCCATGTTTTTATAATTTCTGTTGAATGAATTTACTTTAAGATTTATTTAATTTATTTATGCATATAAGAACTGGGGTGTAGGCAGGGGGTGAGAGGATTCACCAGAGTGGGGAGTGGAACAGTCAGGTCTACTGAAATAAACTGCTAAGGGGACCAGCAGGCAGGACAGGAGAGGTCTGCTGTGCCATATGGGCCAGCTCCCTGGCTGGGGATCGAACTCATGCCACAGTGGCTGGCGATAGCTTGAGAGCACTGAGACTTTGATCCTTGCACTGCCAGAGAGGCCCCTGTTGAACGAATTTAAATTCTGTAGGAATCACTAATGACTTGCTTGCTAGGATGCTCACCAGTGCCTAAAGTTTGAATACTTCCTTCCAGTCCATTAAGTTGTCTGAGGTCTGAAATGTACTCTGCAAAAAGGTGTTTGTGTCTCAAGATAGAAAACAACACTCAAAGACCTTAACAATTATGAGAAAATAAAAAGCAAATCACGTTAAATTGACACTGATTCTTTTTCACTTCTTTCACAACTACTCCATTTGAATTTATTCCATGCTGAAAACAAAGAACAAAAGCACTCAAAATATTCAATACATTGGATTATAAAAAATCCTCAAAGCAGTCCTCTCTCATATCAGATTTAGGACTAACATTATCAGGAGAATGGGACATAAAATCATCTCAGTTTTATAGTTAGCCCAAGTCAGTCAATTAGTGGGAAAGACTCAGCTTTCCCGAGTCAGCACTCTTGTCACCAACATCACACTGATACTCATAAATTGGTGTGGACTTAAGGCAGAAATTGTCCCTCTGAGTAGCTCTGTGACTCAGATCCTTAATCTCTGTCCCTATGTGGGAAAGGAGATCCTCCTTTCCTTCACAGAACTCAATCTAAACCTAGACTAGATCTTAAAAAAATAAATAAATAAAGTACAGTCAATACTAATGGAAGACAGCAGGGACCAAGATAACCTCAAAAGGCAGCTAATCCAAAATGTGTTTAGCTTTAGCTAAATGGAGATTTAAAATGGATAAGCCAGGAAGCTGATCTGACCATAATCCCCAGCTTCACACCCAAGCATTTCTTTTTCAATCTTAAAATCAGCCCTTGGTTTTCACTAAGAAACCAGAGTAAAGCCAGTAAGCATTTAGCTTTTTCCCAAGGAGTGACTCATTCTACAGTGAAAATGAAGGATGCTGATCAAGGACGCAGATGTTTGTTACTTCAAGGATTTCTGGTCCTCATATGCCACAGAATTTGCCCTCATTCTATACAAATAATCAACACAACTCACTATTCCATGGCACTTTAAGTAGACTGAAGGCAGGAAAAAATATAATAAAACATTAGTTATAGCAAAGCTGGATCCTAATTTCTGACCCGAGGTGAGAAATCCATTCAAACTCCATCACCAACCCAGGCAGAAGGGACAAGGGTAAGCCTCACAAATAGAGATTTTGCAGTGGTAAGTAGAAGCCTATTAACACACCAAACTGTGTAAACATATTCGTTGGGTCTTAGGAACACATTACTCACACAAACCTTAAAAGGTTATGATGATGCTTTCTTCTAGTAGAAGAAAACAAACATGTATAAATTATAATTTATTAATCTTGTTTTCCCTCCCGAAAGTAAGGCAAGAGAGGACAGAGCCATTATACCTGATTCCATTATCACTGAATAATAAAACTATTTGATATGTGTGTTTTGGAGAGAGGGGTGAGAAAAACCATGCCCAGGGAAAATAAATAATTGAATTAAATCCCCTATTAAAACACACATTTTATACACTTATGTCTATATTCCAGAAGGAAGACGATGAACATAAAAAGATGAGGAGTAGAAAAATAGGAAATGAATGCTATTTATATGAAATAGGGGACTTTCACTCTCTAAGAGGGCCCTGGGAGCTCTTGATCATTAAACCTTGACTTTTTCTTCAGACTAATATATATAATGGTGGTCGACACTTAGCGCCTAAAGGGGCCCAGCACAATTTCATGCTTTTTGTGTCTGAATTCATGTTATCGCCTCAATGGCACTTTACAAAGCTAAGTTCAGAGGTACAGCACTTCAAAGTAACTAGTCCAAAATGAGGCAGCTAGGAATCTGTGAAACTAGGATTAGAACACAAGAATCTGGCTCCAGGATTCTCATTCACTTCCAGTGGAAGTTTTTCTCAATTTCTTTGGGACAAAATGAAGCATTTTTGAGCTATATGATACAGGATCATTAATGTCCAACATGAGTTGAGTATCATGGAGGAAAATAATAGGGAAAAAACTATGTGGCTTCTTAATGGTGTTTAGCATCCAAGTGCAAGGAGATTGGTTGGTGAAAGACACTGTGGGTCACAAACAAGCAGCATGTAGATAATATCTATTCTGCTTTGCCCAGAAGGACTTAGAGATGGGAATGCTTAGCTGAGGCACAGTGGCTGAGAAGCCAAGCTCTCTTCAGCACTGAAATTCAACACTGGCTCCACTCTTTATGTCTGACCATGGACAACCAGTTTCACTTCTTTGAGTTCAAGTTTCTGTTTTAGTAACATGGGGACAAAAACCCCATTAACCCATGACAGGCTTGGAGGAGAATAACTAAGATAATATAGTAAAATCAGCACAATGCATGGCACACAGCAAGAATTCTGGTATTTTTGTGATTATTATCACCTTTTGTCATTGTACATCCATTAATATTGAATAAGCTAAAGGCAATGATACACCTAGCTGCCCTACATTATCAGCAAAAATGACATTATAACAACTACTTGGCTTTTATAGATTACATATTTAATTTTAGATTAAATGTTAATTTTAGTAGAGTGCAAAGTACATGTAGCTAAAACCCCAAAGTTCTAAATGACATAACAAAAGTACCTCTCCCCACATGCCTGCCACTTTCTGCCAGTCCTAAATGTTTTAGCTATTTCCTATGCCATATACCTCCATTTTTTTGAAATAATATGCATGCACTTCTATTTTCAACCTGTTCATTTTAGGTAGAGGGTGTTACATATGCTCCCCAGGTTTCCTGTTAGAACTGAGGTGCTCATCACCATGCCCCCCGGCCTTGCTGGCAGTGCTGGTAACTGATGAGTCCCAGTTGAGTCTCTTTTGGAAGTTGGCCCTCCGTTGTAAAGAGCATCTTGCCCAAGATCACGATGCCTCCTGTCTTAGCTTATGCTGTTGTAACAAAATTCCTTAGAACAGGTGGCTTAAACATCACACATTGATTTCTCATAATCAAGAGCAAGGGGCTGTTGCGTTCACTTCCTGGAGAGATCTCTGTTCCTGGCTTACAGATGGACAACTCCTTGCCATCTTCTTACATGGTGGAGAGAGAGGGCCCCTCTGTCTCTTCCTGACACTTTTTTTATTTTTATAAAAGCACTAATTCCACCATTGTCCTCTGCTGTCTAGGTAGGAATTATCTGCTCTGATAAGTCAGTTAATATCAACCTAGATTTTTCTTCAGTGATCTATGTTAAAATATTTTTCCAAGTTGCTGTCTCTCTGATTCTCTTTATCCTTGTGAATTAGTATGGGGTTTTGCTTTTGTTGTTGTACTTTAGCTGGGTTTGGGGAAGGAACATTCTTATTGGGTGTACTGTCCTTTTTAAGCAGAAGCCCAGTTAATATGTTTCTATACTAAATATGCACTTATCCTTTTAGATGCCTTGATGATGGAAGTAAAAACAGTTTTTAATACATGAGTTTATGAGTTTATCCTCGCCATAAGTATTCTTTCAATAAAATTTGAGAAATTGTTCTCTTAAGGTACAAAACCAAAAAAGGAGAGTTTTACACTTGAAAGACAGAAAAAAAGTCTTCGAGAATAGTCATAGCTCTATGATAAAACTGAATACAATTTCTAACAATGTATTCGCAAATACCTTTCTTTAAAGAGTCACTGAGTAAAGTAGAATATATGGGCAAATATATATATATATATATAAAATATAAATATATAAGCATATATAATACTATACATAATATATAGCATGTATATATTATTAAGCGCATATAATATATATATAGTACACACACACATATATATCTACATATATATAGTACACACACTATCTAAATAAAATACAATTTTCTCAGAGCAGCCAAATTTAGGCAAAGAATTTTACCATGTGCTGCTTCAATTATGCATATCTCTCAAAGGGGATATAGAGTCTAAACCAGAAGTAAAATTGTTCTGTGCAAACTTAGTAGAAGCAATAAGAATTATATCAAACAATTATGCATCCAAAGAGAAGGCAAAAGTCCAATCTTGACATGAAAGACCATCAGCAAATAACTGAATAGACGTGGCTACATGATTAAATTGTACAAGATGTGTATATGATGTGTAAACAGAAATAAGAAATTAGACTATGATAAAATAGACCTTTTCTTTCAAAATTATGCTCAAAGTATTTACTCTGTGATTTTGTATATGAGAAAAATGGGTGAAAGGAGAATTTAGGTGAAGGGACTGAAGAACATGAAATTTGTGTGGACATTGCAGCCATTTCTAGTAAAGCTACTACTCTGCCAGTCATAAAGACTTCTATAAATTATTGAAACTTCCAGTCTTGTAGTAATGATTTGGTAATAAGTCCAAATGCATTGGGGCATGAGAGAACAGCAAAACATTACACTGGGTATAAAATGTTATCATCTGGTCCAGAAACTATTTCAGTAAATAATATCTGGTGAAAATAATTATCCTGCATTTAAGTTGCAAAATGAGATATTTTGGAGAAGAGTCAGTACGAAGTTCATATTTATTGATTATAAGAATTCAAGAATAATCTTAATAGTAAAAGTGGAATGCTACTACACGTGCTATGATTAAGAGTAGGCCCATCTCTGGCTCCCGACTTGTCAGGTTTATATCTTCATTTTATTACACTGGTATGAAGCCTGATCCAAGAGCTCAATACATATACTGTGGAACTCAGGAAATTTACAATCAGAAATTTGCAGCTTCCCCCATAAATACCAGTTAACATCCTTGAGTAATTTATGTCATATGCTCCTAGTTTGCATTGTATACTAGAATCGTTTTTTTCAAACTTAAGCAATCTCTCCAGTTGTGATTTGTGAGTCTTTTTTCAATAAAAGGCAATTAACATCTCTCAAAAACAAAATAATACACTCTGTGAATGAGTGCGTGTGGGGAAGAAGAGAGAGACAGAGCGAGAGAGAGAGAGCATAGCAAGGACAAGAAAAAGGTAGCAAGGCATTCATTTTAGGTGAGAACCGGAATGGAGACACAAAACCTCAGTAATCATGATAAATAATATTATAATATAATTTTTGAAAAATCAATTTTAATGCAAAAAGAATTTACATGGCACAACTACAAAAGGTAATATATCCCAGATGGGATCCTGGAACAGGAAAAAAGGTATAAGATAAAAATTAAAGAAATGAGAGTAAAATATGGACTTTACTCATAAAAAATGCACATTAAGTGAAATATCAAAATTTTAAATAAAGAAAAACTGTCACTGATTCTCTTTTTCACATCATACTCTAACAAGGTTTGGTCTGGTTCTAGGTCACTAACAGTCCACAAATGGCTACTTTTTCTAATCTGTGACTGATCTGACATAAATAATCTCACAGAATTGAATACATTTGCAACAATTTTCCTATGGAAAAGAGGTGCTTAAAGTTCTAAAACTACCATGTTAGTATACCATTAGTACTACAGTGTTAGTACATACCATTAGTATGTAACAACTTACAATTAAACAAAGATGATTTTCTAGACAGAATTCTATATTGCACGGTAAAAATTGTGTTTCTTTAGCTGGTGAAAAGTTCTGTTACTGTCTATGTCCTGAAATTGCTTCCAGTTTATTTAGTAATGCCATATTTGGGCAAGAAGATCATTTCTAGATTTCACAATGTAACAAAATGAATGATCAACTACCTCACTGTCCATTTCCAATAAGTAAGTGCACTGCATTTAAAAAAAAATTACTACACTAGTTAATACAATATGCAATAGCACTTTTTAGGTCCTCTAGGATATACATTAAAGCATTTTATAGAAATGTAAGAAAGTAAGGTTTAAATTAAGTAAAAAGCTTGAGTCAAAAGTTAATTATAATGAAATCTATTTCCTCACAAAGTCACAAAATAAAAGTTCTAAAGAATTTTATTTAGAGAACTGTTAAGGCATTATTTACTTAGAGAATTTATTTAAGAACTTTTAAATGAAAACTGCTAAAGGGGATTTAAATATACTGTATAATTTTCCTATAGGTAGGAAAAATATTCTGTACTTTATTTGAAAGCAAAATAACGTTTGTCATATTATCTCCTTTCCTTCCCCAAATAGAAAGGTAAAAGCATTTCTGTCTATTTAAAATACAAAATTTACACAATGGTGTAACTGGGTAATTGATTGAAGAGAGGTCAAAAGAAAGACATGAAATTGTGAAGGATGTAGCTCAAGATAGAAGTTCAAGCACAGCAAACAGGAGTCTAGGCAATGTCAAATGCTCACAAATTATTCTAGATATGGACAAGTTAATCTCTCCCATTTATCTACATTCATGTGAACAGTGAAAACACAGAAATTTAACACCTGTTTTCAATATTGTAAAAATGAACCACCCTCTTTGAGAATGTTCCTATCTACAGTGCCTTAAAAGAGAAAAACTGTCCTAAGCAACTTGTAAGGTACTCAAAATGGCAGTTAGTTCGTTCCATGCCCTGGAGAGCTGACATTAATGATTTGGTCTTAAATAGGTTTATTGAATTCACTAATTCCTTCTGTATCTTGTTCTTTGAAAGTTACCACGTTGCCAAATATGATGTCTTTTTCTAAGATATTAAAACAATAAACAGAAAAATCCTATAAGAGTTTTGATTGCTGAGGCAGTTTTAGGTGTGGTATGCTTCCACGTGAAGTCATTATTAGAGATGTTCAATCTTACACTTCAACCATCCAGCACTCTGGACAGATGGTGGTAGAAGAGCGACCTGTCACTTAAATGAGTCATCATTTTCATCAATATGCTCACTGGTTAACAAACAAAGCTAAGCTACATCTGAGTCATTACTTTCTGGCCCATGATGTGAAAAATGGCCCATTAATCTATGCAACTCTACCTCTAGTTCCCTTTCCTAATTCTGTATATTTACCTAAAAAGCTAAACTGTGTCATTTGTAACTGAGCCACGGACAAAGATTAGATAGAGTCCTGTTTATTTTTCTCTAATTTTGAGCTATATTTGACCTGATACATTCATAGGGAAAAAAAAGAAATGGAATTTTCCATGAGGTTGTATTAAATTCAAAAAGAATGATGCTTTGAGAATCCACATATTCTGTACAATATGAAAAAAAAATGAAACTGAACGTGAGTTTGTATTTCCAAACTCCATTTGTACTTTGGTCCCAAAGTAACATCATACTGAGGTCTTGGAAGAAAGCCACACAGAATACAGTGATTACCCCATTTTAAAAATAAATTGCCAAATGCTGACTTCCCTTCTTTGACAACAGATAATCCCCACCCCCTCAATTATTCCTGCCTTGGAAACTGAGACTTTGAGAAAGAGTTGTTTATTCTGAGAGTTGGAAGTTTTCATCTTTGGTAAAAAATACACACACACACACACAAACACAAACACACACCCCTTGCCAATAAAGACAAGAGCTTCCTTTGATGTATTAATTTTATCAGACCACTGTCAAAAACAAACAAGAGTTACCAGCCAAAAAAGTATGTCCTGGCCTACACTGAGACACAGCTGCAATCCAGTTGGCCAAGCTAGGCCCCATCTGTAAAAGTTGGATGCTTGGTAACACTGGGCAGTCTGAAGCCTATTTAAGGAAGCTGGAGAAAGCTAAGCAGACAGATGGTAAAGCAATACAATAATGAAGAAAATCTAACTTATGTTAATGTTTATTTTACCTTCCAACAGGATGTTGCAACACCCAATAACAGCAAAATGGGCTATCACTGAGAGGCAGGCAAATATTTGTGCTCAACCACAAAATATCAGTTAAGGTGTCATCAACTTCACCATACATATATACAGAACACAATATTCAGCCAATATGATAATTACCAATACAAACTCCATACAGCAATCATTAAGTGATAACAATTCCATTGCCTCTCTCTCTTTTATCTTAAGGAGGTTTTGTTGTTTGTTTTTGCTATGTGACTAAGTTTGGTGGAACTAAAGGTATTAGAAATAATGGGTTAAGCCAAATGCAGAATAAACATCAGTATGGTCTCTCTCGGGAATAGCCCCAGAAGGAGGGAGAGAACACTCAAGGAAGTGCAGGCAGGGCGGCATCCTGAGGGAGAGTTGAGGGAGGTCAGATGGGGTCACTTTAAGGAGTGAGTTATACCCTTAACTGCAAGTGGGAAGCACTAATGGCACTGATGGGTTTTAATGGGGAAGGGGGTTTATGATTCCATTTATATTTTAAGGCTGTTCTTCTACTTGCTGGGTGGACAGTGGATTGGAGGAGAGGAAACTAATGATAGGAAAACAGATTCAGAGAGTATTATATTTTAGTGCTCAATGGACAGTCCGGTATGGGGCTAAAACAGAAAAGTATTTGCAACATTGCAAATAGGATGGAGACACAGGAGGGTACCACCCTGGTTCCCCTGGCATGCTTCATTTGTTTATGAAGTTGCTTTTTTGTGCCTTAAATCTCAGTGCCATTATGATTTATGACTGCATGAAATCTTTTAAATTAAGATTTGTTTGATTGTCTGTTTCTATTAAGGTGACCATAATAGTAATTTTCCTTTTTCCAAACAAATGTTTTGCAGAGTGCTGCACCTCGGAGGCTGTGTATGGATGGTGACAGTGATTAATTTCTGTCGCTAAATTCTTTATTTTCTGTAACTAATTTAAGATAGCTGCCACTTTTTAATAACGAAAGGATATAAATCCAGCAGGGTATTTTTCTTAGGTAATTGATATAACATCTTCATATTAGTGACTATAAATTATGGCTCTCTTTCCCCCTTCTGTCACCCAGCAAAGCTGCTCCAAGCCTGTCTATCCAGGCTGCCGCGTGCAGCGGGGCATACAATTCCCCCTCAACTAAACAATCACGGAGCCAAACACTGTCTCAACCAATAATTTAGTTAGGATTTCATTCAGTTGTAACTTACTGGTCTTGCAATGCTGCTTGGTTTGGTCATTTTTTTAAAGGTTAGCATTTTACCAAGTTAAAGTCACCGCAGGTAGAAAAAATAATGGAACTGGGAAAAGGGAGACCACTTACCTATTTCATTTTACACAAAAAAATTGAGATTCCCAGATTTCCCTCTGAGTAAATGAGAAAATAAATACCTCAGGATTTCTTATTACGGGTACTTTGGTGGTAGTGGTGGAGGGGGAGGGCAGCATACATCTGAAGTGGTGTGAACCTGTACTCCCATATCATACTGTGTTGTAAATCAGCCTTACCTCAGTTAAAAAATACTATTAAAAATATTTCTGAAGACTGAAAAATGTCCTACAAATGGGGTTTAATTTCTTCTTAATGGAGGCAGTTTCTGCTCAGTGCACTCAAACCTATTCCCTAAAAGACATACCCACAGACATGGATGACTCTTAAACAGAATCTCTTACTATAAGACCAACAATAGCAGAAAACTGAAGTACCAGAGTTGATGCCAAAAGGATGAATGATTTTTGGATTACATGGTGTTGGCTTATATGTATCATAATTCTGTCCCTTAACCAAATTGGGTGGGGAGATTGTAACCAGTCTCAAAATGGCATCCAAACCATTCAGAGAGAATGGGGACATCTGTGAGTCTTTATACCCATAACAACATGTCACTACAGTCTCACATCAAGGAATCCCAGCTGCAAATGAATGAGGGTCCCTGACTGATGCTATCAACCCCTCTCAGTCCCAGGCAGCAAGGACACCCTATAAGTAGCACCCTGAATACTTACATACAACTGTAATTGATTACATTTAACTTTATGTGATTTGTAGATAAATGACGACTGTGTGTTTATGCAAAGTATCTCCATAAAGAAATGAGACTAATTTTCTTCTTGAATGGCTGTGAAAGCAGAAGAGCAAGTGGCATTGTGGCAGGAAGATGTGGCAACATGTTTCAAGGAGCAGAGCAGTATTTCCAAGTTCAGCCAGTCGACTGTCACATGCTAACAGCTGCGATAAGTGTGTCTTTATGTCAGAACAAAACTGGGTGATCACTGAAAGCAAAAAGAACATAATTTGGGGGTTCTCTGTAATAAATCTTCAACACAGCCACTTGACCTGCTAAAATAAGCTTCTGGACTGAAAGAATACCCAGAGTTATAAATTTAGTGCCTACAAACTTTTAAAAAAGATTGTAGATGTTTATGTAACTACCAAAAGTGATTATCTGGTGAGCCTCTGGAATTCATTCATAAAAATATAAAAGGTTTCATCAATCCATTTAAGATAAAAAGGATGGCTGAGGATTGATTATTTGAGCCAAGAAAAAATAACAGTAAAACATTCAGACTAAACAAGTATTAATGTTCATTCAGTCCAACCTCCCCTTTTTACAGATAAGAAACTAAAACGACATCTAAGTGGTAGGATTCAAAAAAGTTTAACTTGTTATGAAAGGCAGTATGTCATGAGAAAAGTTTCTGGAATGACTATGCTGTGTTTTTTGAAGAACAAAGAAAATTAAGATGGGTTATTTTCTTGCGTCTTCAAAAACAGTACATTAAAACCCACTTTTTAAAAATGTTTAGATATTTTGTTCATACAACCAGATACAAAATCTTCAACGCCTCTTCCGAGAAAACCCCAAATTTTCAGAATCTAAAACATACATATATCAAAATTATTTTTAAGTGCCAAGATTTATTTCTTGACATCAGTTTTCATTGAGGGAGCAAATAGTGATTTCTGCATAGATTACATATTTGTACCACATGGACCAATTCACTTATAATATTTCAAAGTCTCAACACTTAAGGAAGTCTGTATGACACAAGTAAATTGGATAAGATCAGTGATTATCTTCATTATTCTGGTCCTTTTTTGGCTCAAAACATGCTGTTTGCTTTATCCAAATCTAATATTGCTCTCTCTGATTATAGCTCTTAGTCAAGTGAAGCTTGGTTAGTAACAAGATTTTGGCTAATGGCACACATATTCTCATTGAAGAATACTAAAAAATTGACATAGGTTCTGATCTGTCTTGAACAATGGGCCCATTATTTGTTAGATATATTTGTATTATGTGTCCAAGGACACTGCTTTGAAATTGGCTAAGATTAAAAAAAAAAATGTTAGTTTCAGAATTGTCAGTAATATAATTTCTATTTTATAGCTAAACAGCTTTATTGATATTAGCCCCATTTCTAAAGTTTAATCATCAACTCTGAAGCCCTGTATTTCCGTCTATTGTAGCTTCCTACAATCCCTGGAAAAATGAGGTGTTTTGTATCCAGCCTGCATTCAGTAAAGGAACGGACACAATGACCTCCCAACTCCCCCGGGTTAAGTTCTACCCCAAGTCCAGGATTCATGTAATTAATATGAGGAGTGGGAAAGAATATGATTAAGTATCACTAAGCCAAAAAAGTTTCCTGCATGACGGGGACAGGGTGGGGACTGTGGGGGCTTGAAAAACTCAGTTGCACAGATAGAAGTTGTGCTTTGATTTTCACATCTTTAAAGGAAAATTCATTATGTCTCGAAGAAACAGTTGCCTGCATTTCCCACTTTCTAAGGAAAAAAACCCAAAATTTAGAGCACCAGTGACTGTGGTTGTCACATATTAATGTTTTTATGGAAAAGATCATTTTTGTTCCGCTTAGACATATTTTAAACATTGAGAGTATGGTACTAATGAGTGCAAAGCAGCTCAACTACCTATCAAGGTGTGTGTGCGCGTGCATGCACGTGTGTGTGTGTGTGCGTGCGTGCGTGTTGATTTCCCTTTCAATGTATGTCTATGGCATGATAGACACTGTGCTAGGTCCAAATGAATCCCTGTACTCCAGATCAGGGCTGCCTTCCACGAATATCACCTTTTGCCTGTATGCTCATTTAAGTCCTGCCAGCAAAGGAAAGAAAGGTTGACTTTCTGAATGTCAGAATCAACACTGAGAACTATTAATGTTTAGGCAAATGCATTGACTGCTATGTTTCTCCTTGGTGAAATCAGTCATATTTTCTGTAAAATTACATAAAGCAAGCATCACATTTCAATTCTGTTCTATGCCGACAGTTTATGGCTATAGGGCAGTAAAGCAAAAATAAATGCAGTAACCCACAAATTGCTTCCAATTGTCTGAGAACTCCTTAAGTACACAATAAGTAGCTCTAAAAGCAGAAATCTGGATTCCAAACAAATTCCAACATGCTTCAAATTGCCTCTTAACATATTTCTTTTGGGAAATGTTTAAGTGCTGATGGCTCCTCCAGCCAGCAGCTCTCTGTGTTCACTGCTGCTTTCACTGAGCCTGTCATGAGGTCAGATCCACCAGTGTGTCACCAGAGGACCATCCATGGTGTCACCCTCGGTGCCAGTATATGTAAATATGATACAATTTCAGGGAAATATGACATAATTAGAGGCTATTATTATGCAGCCCTCTATGAGCCCTAATTTGCATGTTTCAATAAAAGTACACAGCTCACAGTTAACACACACAAGCTGTCATTTTTTCAATACAATAATTATTACTTGCAAGCCTTGAAAAATATCTCTATCAATTCCAGAAAAGGTTTGAGAGAGATTACTGCAAATGTCTATGGAATGATTAACATTTTTCTCCTTTCCAACAATTTCCATCCTTGGCAATATTCATAGCAAAATTTCATAAGTATATAAATCATGGATAAAAATTCATATTATTAGGCTTAAACTTCAGGAGTTCAGCAAAAAGATCGAGAACTGAGATCACAATGAAATATAACCATGTGATTTGAAGCTTGCTAACTTGTGTTGGTGGGGTTTTTTTTAAGATTTTTTTTATTTATGCATACAAACTGTGGTACAGGCTAGAGGCATGGAGCAGTGAGAGGGTTCACCAGAGACAGAGTGGGGAGCAGAACAGGCAGATCGACGGAAATACACTGCTGAGGGGAGCAGTGGGTGAGGCAGGAGAGGTCTGCTGTGCCATGTGGGAATCGCCCCGGTCAGGTGTGGAACTTGTGTCGCAGCTGCCAACAGCTCCACAGCGCAGTGCTTATCCTCTGAGCCACCAGGGAGGCCCATGTTTGTGTTTTTAATTCTGGCACCTATATTTGAAAAGTCAGAGGTGATATGAATAGGGTTGTGCACTTATAGAAGGGCATTACGGAGAAAATTATAATCTAGAGATCACAATCAAGATGCTTACATCCTCAGTTTTACCACAGAAATATAAGAAACAACATAGAGAAATATATCCTTATGCTACAAATATAGTTTTATCAAAAATTTAAAGCATAGAGTCAAGAATGTTCCTGGTTTTAAAGTTATAATGCTACACATTCCTGTATGCAAACAATCAATCCGAAGAAAAGGAAATCAGGAAAACCACCCCGTTTACAATTGAAACAAAAAAAATCAAATACCTGGGAATAAACCTAACAAAAGCAGCGAAGGATCTATACAAAGAAAACTATAAAACATTACTGAAAGAAATAGAAGACGACACAAAGAAACGGAAAAACATCCCCTGCTCATGGATAGGAAGAATTAACATTATCAAAATGGCCATCCTACCTAAAGCAATTTACAGATTCAACGCTATTCCAATAAAAACCTCAATGACATTCTTCAAAGAGATAGAATGAATACTGATGAAGTTCATATGGAATCACAAAAAACCTCCAAAGAAGAAAAGCAAATGGCAAACAGGCACATGAAAAAATGTTCAACATCCCTCATAATCACAGAAATGCAAATAAAAACCATAATGAGATACCACCTTACACCAGCAAGAATGGCACGCATTAAAAAAACAGGGAAGAACAAATGTTGGTGACGGTGTGGAGAAAAAGGAACCCTCCCACACTGCTGTTGGGAATGCAAACTGATCCAACAACCATGGAAAGCTGTATTGCGGTTCCTCAATTGCTAAAAATGGAGCTTCCATATGACCCAGTAATACCACTTCTGAGAATCTACCCAAAAGACACAAAAACATCAATCCAAATGCACCTGTATGTTTATTGCAGCATTGTTCACAATAGCTAAGGTATGGAAACAACCCAGATGCCCAAAATTAGATGATTGGATCAAGAAGATGTGGTACATACACACAACGGAATACTATTCAGCATTCAAAAAAGATAAACACATGCAATTCGCAGCAACATGGATGGAGCTAGAAGGGATCATGCTCAGTGAAATAAGCCAGAAAGAAAGAGAAAAATATTGAATGGTTTCACTTATAACAGGAATATAGGAGAATCAAATAAGAGAGAGACATTCAGCAAGGGAGGGGGAGAGGGGAGCTGAAAATGGAGGAGAAAAGAGCACAAGGGACTATGGTGATGGTTCACGGGTGAATCGGTGGAGGGTAATCTATGGGGAATACACAGTAATGTAAAAGATATGAATAATAATTTTTACAATGCTATATATAAAAAAAATTTAAGTCAAAATAAGAAAAATAAAGTTATAATGCTACAACCAAATCTATTCAATTGATATTTAATAAGCAGTGATAATTTCTATCACTATTTATTAATGTTACACTATGAAATCTTTCTATGATTATTTATGCACCCTCTTATTCTTTTTCAAAGTAATATTGTTTTATAACATTATAAAGGTATATATCACTGTAAGGTCAACATCTGTATATACTACATTATGCTCAGCACTAAAAGTCTATTTCCATCCTTCATCATACCATTGACCCCCTTTACCCAATTAGCTCCCCCTTCCCTTTTTTTTCTGGTCACCACTAATTTGGTATACAGTCTAAAATTTATGCTTACTTCATTTAGTTTCATCATATTTTTCTTTACATATTGCATATGAGGTGTTTGTCTTTCTCCATCTGATTTATATCACTAAGTGTAATATCCTCTAGGTCCACCCACATTGTTGCAAATGGCAGGATTTCATCTTTTTTATAGCTGAGTAGTATTTCATTGGGTACAGACACCACATCTACTTTATCCATTCATTTGTCAATGAATGTTTATGTTGCTTGCCACTCTTGGCTTTTGTCAACAATACTGCAGTGAACATAGGAGTTATACACCCTCTTCTACTTACATGTATTTATATTTGCTGTTAGTTAGCTCAGATGTTTTCTGGAAAAAATAACATTCATGGAAGTATTATCCTTTAGTCCAAAGAAAAGAGAAATGTCTTGGCAAAGGAGGTGTTTGCAAGAGAAAACTGCATTCTTTTGCCTCTTTTCTTTTCAGGGTCAATATATTCCTTTGAATACAGCCAAGATGCTCCTGGATTATTTGTCATTCATTGCCATCCTTTACACCTGTCCTATTCAATGATGCAGTCTGGTATACACTGTCTAAAGTAATCCATACTCATGTATTCATTCAACTGACATTTCCAAAGAACACAATATGCTGTAAAGTTCTTCATTCCCCAACAAGTTCCTTCTGCATCTGCATAGTGTGGTTCCTATTAATACAAGTTATTCCCTAATAGATAGAGTTTGTTATCAAAAACATGACTATCAAAGAAAGTTATAACATAAAAGCCAGAGGCTGCATCCCAGGATGTCAGCAAGTTACGATTATTAGCATGAAAATATCATTAAATGTCATTAACTAAAATGCAGATGAGACAAATAGAGGCTTCAGCCTTTAAATCAACAATAGTCAATAAACGGAGAGTAGCTTAGTAGCCATTCATTGACTTAATTGTATGGCCAGATCAAACTACTGATTATCTGGGCCATTCAGGTTGGTTCTGTCCCTAACTGAATGCTTAGATGTGAAATTTATAATAATGAATCAATGGCTGTTTGCACAAACTCTGGAATTTGTTTTTCCAGGGAATTATTGTCTATCGATACTCCATGGACTTCTCCTGGGAGAGATGAAAGGCATCATAATATCATTCTGTCATCCCTTTCCTGTCCTTCTTTTCTCTCTTCCTTTCCTTTTTCATCGACACTTTCTTTTTGCCAAGTCAAACAAACTATGGCTCCACTCTTAAGACCAAACGGACCAGAGGTGAAGGAGGGAGACTGGCACTTTTCTTTCCCTAAGCAAACTTTCTCTGATAAGATTCTCCAGTAATAATAATAAAATAAATACTTGCATATCACTTACCATCCAGCCACTGCTTTGAGTGCTTTTTTATATAATAATGCAAAGACAAAACAACAGGAGTTAGTAGTAGTAGTACTATCTTCATTGTACAGGTGGGAAACTGAGACTCAGAGTTTTAGCAGTTTGTCCAAGGTCAGATGGCTGTCTGGTTCTAATCCAAGCTCTCTGTGCTCTTGGCCATGAAGGTGCTTCCTCCTTTCTAAACCACGCTTGTGCAAGGACACTGATCTCGTTGAGAAACTTAAGTCTTTTTCCCTATCACTTCATGGACTCTTTTTCAAAGATTCCTCATAGCCAGGCTTGATGATTGGGATTAATCGACACATTTTCGAACACTTACTGTGGGAAGAATATAATATTCCTAAGTAATTAGTAAATTCAACTGAATTGGTGAGGAACTTCAACCTGGTGACTGGCACATTAGTACAAAGACCTTTTTGCTCTCTAGATGTGAAAAGCAACTCAGGCTGTGATTAAGTCAGAAGAGGTCAGAATTGTTCCCACAAAGAAAAATATTTTCCAAAATCCAAGCATTTCTCCTTTGATCTTTGTCTTCTCACAAAAGAAAAAAACTATACTTTTGTAAATTGAATGTCTATTTGAATACAACTGAAAATGATCTTAAAAGGAAAATGTAAGAGAGTAACAATTTTTACAACAAAATACTGAAAAAATACCAGCTACCAGAGTTAACAATTTCATGTAAAGCATGGACCTTTAGTAACATTGTTTTACACAAGATTCAATTAATTCATCACTGACAGCCAACCTAGTAGCTATTGAAATTTAAATATGAACATAGCAGGCTTGCTATCTTCAAATGGCTTACAGAGATGATAATGTGGGTTAAACATCATTAATACAAAAAAAATCACATGTGGTATAAATCAAGATTTAGAAGGAAAGATCATATTCAGCACAGTCAGAAAAAAATTCCTCTCCATCTTCATTTTCGCATTTAATTGGTCAGCAAGTCCATTGCCTTTATTCCCCGCACAGCCTCAGGGATGCACTTTTGTCACTTTCTGCCTGGACCCCTGCAGAACTCAGGACAGAACTCCCAGTCACGCTCTTACAGCGGTTGTGAGATCTCTGTGGCAGATTTCCCCCAAAATTACAGAGAAGAAAACTCCTCTCCTCTTCTCCCCATACGCAAGTGTTGTAAGCTGTTCACCGGGATGCTTCCATAGGTAGGACATCCCTGCCCCACCCACCTGTTTGATGAAGTGTAATTTCCAGAATTTACATGATCAGTGTCAGCATCCCCCTACACACTGGTACCCAGATCAGAGCAGAATTCTTTAGGCATAACATTCAGTGACATTCAGTAGACTGTGAATGTTTCTACACATCGTCCACACGGATCAAACTGAGAGGGGATGTTATCGGAACCACCGAATCTTGGCAGGCCCCCTGTGCTGAAGCCCTATGACCCAGCCAGGTAACCCCATCTTCAAGGCATTGAGCCTCATTTTGGATGCTTTTTTCTTGGTGATGTCAGGCTGCCTCCTTGTGATCCCCCCTTTTTGTTCCAGATGTTTAGTAAATGTGCTTAATCACTGATTCCAGGTTACCACTGTGAATATCAAGTACTTTCTCTTACTTTTTGAAGCCCACTTTTTGTGCTTTTAGTTCATTAGTCCCCTTTTGAGACAGTCCAGCTCACATTCTTAAAGGCATCGACTGGTGCTTTCATTATCTTTCGACCTCACTATACTAAATTTGTGACTTCTCTCATATTACAATTTCATCTATGTCTTCCACTTTAACTATGATTGTTTTAATATCCGTAGACTAAAAATGACTCTACTTGGCAATGCACATAAAAGCAGAACAGAAAGTAAATACCCCACAACTTGAATCACTGAAGGGCTTACAAATAATCTAGCCTGTGTGTTATCAGTGCCCAATAAAGCAAAGACACTCTAGGTGATTTTACCTACACTGTTTTACTCATTCATCACAGCCACCCCCTGAATAGAAAAAGCTGAGGTCTGAGAGAGCTGAATGGCCCAGGAGACCACTTCTAATTTTTCACTAGTTCAAAAAGGGGGGAATGGCAAGGGAAGGAGGCAGAAGTCAGCTTGGCAGCCTGGAAGGAACATTCCTAAGCACTCACCCCCTGCAGAGCACTAAGGGTACAAGGATGCGTCAGTTTTCAAATCACTGAGCATCACAAAAGCCCAGTGCAATAGGTACTGAAATAGTCACGTTTACAAATGAGAAAATCCAGACAAAAGGAGAAATCCAGAGAAACAAAACACACCCAAAGGTATAGAGTTAGTATATAAGCTTCTCTTTATGCTCAACCTATCCTTCCAAGTCACTAGTGACATGCAGGTAGCGGGCATAGCACACTTTGACAGGAGCACCTTTTTAAAATGCCACCTGTGAGTGTGGTGCTTCCTAGCTCATCCAGTCTGGGTAACAGTTCTCAGAGGGGATCTGCTTGCTTGAGGCATGTTTCTCATTAGGAAGACAAAATGGTTAAAATCATGAGAGCAGGGCTCCGTCATGGTGCAAGGAGTTAAGTCTCAGCACTATGAAGCTATCAGTAGCCAGTGCAGCACTAGTTCAATACCCTGGCTGGGAAGCTGACCCACGTGGCAAAACAAACCTCTCCTGTCTCGCCTGCTGCACCCCTCAGCAGTGTATTTCAGTAGATTCACCTGTTCTGCTACCCACTCTGTCTGGTGAATCATCTAACCCCCCACACCTCTGGCCTTACACCCCTTCTTACATGCATAAATAAATAAATCTTTAGAAAAATAATAAAATCATGAGAGCCTATGATTTACTAGTGTGTGTGGTATGAAACATACATCGGAAGACCTGGGAACCTACGTGCTGTAAGGCAGCATACTCGATAAAAAGAATACATCTTTTTAAAAAAAAGAGCATGGGAGCACACACTGGGTCTACGTTATTATCTATTAAATAGGTAGAGACATTATATGCTTTTGAAAGTTTACAAAACTTAGCACCTGTTTTCACTAACCAAAAGAAATCCACAAAGGCTCTTGATGTTTACAACAAAAGGCAAAAAAGGGCCTCCCTGGTGGCGCAAGGGGTTAAGTCTCAGCACTACAAAGCTATCCAGAGTCACTGCAGCACAAGTCCAGGGGGCTTCCCACATGGCGCAGCAGACCTCTCCTGCCTCCTCGCTGCTCCCCCCAGCAGTGTATTTCAGTAGATCTGCCTGTTCTGCTCCTCAATCTGTCTCTGGGGAATCCTCTCACATATACTCCCCCACACCTCGGGCCTACACCCCAGCTTTTGTATGCATAAATAAATAAATCTTTTAAAAAAGGCAAAAAAGTGAAAAGAACCTTCAGTTGTTTTGTTTTTTTTGTTTTGTTTTGTTTTTGCAGCTGCTATTCCAGAGGCAGTGGCCCCCCAAAGCAGGACACCCACCTCCTTTCCCAGGAGACACTTCACACGGGCAGAGTAGTTGTCACCTCATCCCTGCTCTTATTCTATGTTAATGTTTTAGATTCTGTGTTATTTGCTATGATTAAATACATTATTTGGAATGATTAATAGATTATTTGGAGCATCTGGTTATGCTAAAAAATTTTCCCATTAATTCCAAATTCCAAATGCTTCTTCACTTTATGCCATGTTGTCCATGAAAGATTTCATAGGAGCACTCTGCTTTGAGATCACGGGGGAAACCTGTTTCGTAACTGGACCTACCTGTCTTAAAAGTTAAATGAGATGATTCAACCAAAGCACTCCATAAATATCAGATCTCATTGACTATAATAACTCTTGTGAGTAGTTGCTTTTTATGTTTTCACTAAGGATTTTTTCCTTTCTTTTTTCTCTCTCAAATATTTTTTTATTATGGAAAATTTCAAACTTGTGTAAAAGTAGAAGTAATAGTATAATGAACCTACATGGACCTATCTCCCAAATTCAATATTCATCAATTCATGAATAATCTGAATTCATCTATCTTTCTACACACACGACTATTTTGAAATTTTAGATAGCTGTATATTTTATCTGCAAATATATGTGCATTATGTCTAAAAAGACATTAAAAAATGCAACCATGAAAAAAACTGCAACAATTCCTTACAATTAATGTTTCTATTTCTTTACTGTTTTATTGCTTGTTACAGTTTTGCTTGAGCAGGATCCAAATAAGGCCCATACTTTGTGACTGTTGTATCTCTTATTCTCTCTCCTTCTACAGCTTTCCCCTTTTCCTACCTTTTTTTTCCCTTGTAATATTTTTTGAAGAAATTGAGTCATTTATTTCAGTTGATACAATTTCCCACAGAATCCTGTGAACTATCTAAAAATCAATTCTCTCTCAGTATAAGCAATCCTATTTTCCTTTCCATCTCAAAGATAATTTTCCATTTGTTATAATTTATACAACCAATTTTGTCAATTGTGCAAAAAAAATTGCCTGAGAAATACTCATATTGGTTTTGCTTAAATACTCTTTAAGCATTAAGGCATCAGTAACTGTTGTAATTTCTTCACAAATATTAGTTCATAGAATTACCATAAAAATGATAGTATCCCCTTTTACAGATGAGATGTCTAAGGCTCAGAGAGATTAAGTAACTTGTCTAAGGTCACACAGAGAGTAGGCAGGTAGACAATCTCTATTTAGAAAATAAGATTAGGGAAGACTAAATGCTCATTTAATCATTTTTGGTGACTGTGTTGCACAGTTAGGAAGTCAGTAGACTTGAGTTTTGATTCTGAAAGTTCTACATATTAATTGCTTGCCTTTAAGGTCTCTACCTCTCCCAATTTCTTAATGCACAGTGAGCTTTGAATGGGACTTAAAACATAAACCCACCCAGAGAACAAGTTCAAGGGTTGACTGTAAAATCTCTTACATATTTCACCTTATAATAAATGACAGTCATCAAGAATACATACACAGCCTCTGTTAAGACCCAAGCCTTTAGCAGTTTTTCTCCAGTAATTAAGTATGAATATTATTTATAAATCTATCCATCTATCCATCTATCTATCTACCTACCTACCTAACATAAAAATTTATTTTTCTTTATTTATGCATATAAGAAATGAGGTGTAGGCCAGATATGCAGGGTGTAAGAGGATTCACCAGAGACAGAGTAGGGAGCAGAACAGGCGGATTCAGCGAAATACACTGCTGAGGAGAGCAGCGAGTGAGACAAAAGGTGTCTGCTACGCCATGTTGGTCAGCTCCCTGGCCAGGGATCAAACTCAGGCCACAGCGGCTGGTCATAGCTTCACAGCCCTAAGACTTTAACCCCTGTGCCACCAGGGAGGCCCTCAATATATATTTTTCTAAGTTTTGACTTAGGGTTACAAGCAAAATAGTTACTATGGATGAATCACAAGATGAATCGATTAAAGGGACATTAATTTTGTCATCTGACAAAAGTATATAAAGTATTATGTTGAAATAGTAAAAAAAGATGTAAAAAGCCATTAACAGCAATTATAATTGTAGGCACATGCTTCAAATTATTGAACTTGAGAAGATAAATTTTCTGTATAATAATATTTAATAAAAAACAATCTATAGGACGTGAATACTTGAGCACTAAGTTAAATACAGTGGATTAAAGTTAAATCATAACCCCAAATTCAAGTATAAACTCCTATTGATCTTACTGAGCTTGGGTGTTAGCATTCCCAGAACAATTATCTCTAATAAATTGAAGTGTATGCTCAGATTACTTTCGTAAATTGATAGATTGTCAAACAGTGAGATATATGGTACACTTCAAAAATTTCCTTTTAGTTTTACAGTAATATAGCAATCTAGAGAATAATGATTTTCTTGTCTCTCCACATTTTAATACTTACCTCAGTGAGATTTCACAGATAATTGTCCTGACAAAGTGATAGCCTGCATAAGTCAAAGTTTATTTTTTTTCTATTTCCACTTTTTTTTTTTTTTTTAGGAAAATCATAAATAGGAACATAATTACTGCTTGGGGAAGGAAAATAATTTTTAGTTGGTCATCTGTCCTTTAAAAATACCTGCAGAGGCATTCAGGAAGAAACCTCATTATCTCGATCTTTTAGAAGCATGTGTTACATTCCAGTGACCAACTGTCCAATCTCATTAGCTCCTACTGGACAATCAGTCTCCCTTCCACCCACTTAAATGGAAGAGGCAAAAGACTTTCTTTAGAATCCATTTAAATGCTTCTCAGATAAATAAGTACCAAAAAAGTCAAAGGCCGTCCTAGCTCTAAAATAAAAAATGAAATGTTTTTCTGGTAAGATTTTTTTCTTTGTTTTCAATTGATAATAATTGTATATATCACAGAAACCACATGGGAAGTATATCATACAGGAATTGCCCCAGGATAGTTTCCTTTAAACAGAAAGATATGTAAAAATTATTATTGGACTAATAACCATTTCAAGTCAACACTTAAAAATAAACAACCAACCAAAGTAATGCAGAGGCCTTTAGCAGGTAAGAGAAAATTTCTACCAAGATCAGAGGAGAGGAAATGGGTGTACATACACACATACACACACACACACACACACACACACACACACACACACACACACTCAAAATGGATAGGGAGGAAGCCCACATTTGTATTTCAATCTATGCTGACAGACTTTGCATTTTGGATGTAAATCACAAATTACCATCAGAAAGTTCTTTATTTGTTTTCCACATAAACACACACACCTACACTGGAAATACACGTGTCAGATCTAGTGGAGGAACCTAATATAAAATATAATACTGGGTCTCCCTGGTGGCCTAGTGGTTAAGTCTCAGTGCTATCAACCCTACAGTCTGAGTTCCACCCTCGGACAGGGAGCTGGCCCACATGGCATAGAAGACCTCTCCTGTCTTACCCAGTGCTCCCCTTAGCAGTGCATTTCAGTAGATCTGCCCGGTCTTCTCTCCGCTCTGTCTCTGGTGAATCCTCTCTGTCCTCACACCCCTGTCCTACACCCCAGTTCTTCTGTACACACACACACACACGTGTGTGTGTGTGTGTGTGTGTGTGTGTGTGTGTGTAGTTACAGATAAAATATACTAGTATAAAAATGTTGATACCTCTTTGAAGAAATGCCAACAGGATGAGCTTTGGAATTGTCAAAGTACTGAACAGCAAAGAAGCAACACACATGTATACACATATGTGGGGGAGCTGAGCTTGCAGGTGAAGCAATGCCCAGGTTGGGGTTCTGGTGAATACGTTTTTCCACATATGCAAGTTTCTTCACTCAGCCATTCCCCTCCTTTGCAATTATGAAAGATGCTGTACACTGCTCATACCACTGGCAATGGTTCCTGGGTAACATGCCAATAGCACATGTGAGCACATGTGGTTCCTGGGTAACATGCCAATAGCACATAAAATCACTAGTCATTTCAAACTATGATCCGTATTTGCTTTTCCATGTTAATGCTCATAGAATACATATTGAAAATAGACGCATTTCAACATTGAGGTAGCAATTGGTACTAATAAAATAAATGTGTTATATATTGAAATAATTGCCCAATTTAGTAAAACTCTTGCTACCCAGAAAACAAATGGGAAATGTCAGAAAATCCTCAACTGTTATCAAGTGAAAGCTTTTGAACCTTCATTCATCAGAGACCTCTAGCCAAGCAGAAAATGCAAACATTCTGGGAGGAGTGGCTGGGAGGGCCCAAAGAGGCCATCCAACATTCCCAGCCTCAGAAATGATTTAGGCACATCAACCAGGCTTGGGCATTCTGCAGAAACCCAGCACATGAAAATGCTTGACCTGAAGTGCCCACCATAGGGTTTCTCAAATTTCTGGTTTGAAAAGTAGGAATCCTTCTATTATTAGGAGGAATAACAGCCATTTATCTTACTATAGGATCAAGATTTGACTGCACTCATTATTCTCTTGTTCTTTTTCTGGAAAATCTGAAGCAGAATACCAGAGATGCCACTGCAGAGTGAATGCTTAAATGTGCAACTGAAGACACAAATGACCTGTTTCCAAACATAACACAGTCAATTCTAAAACCCAGACCATGCACTTACCTACAGTAATAATAGGCTTCCTGCAGTAATTCTTGCTTTTACAGTTAACTGGGAATGCTGCAAGAGAGACTCGGCTTGGGTTAACACAGCCTTGACACACAGAGCAATCCAGGCTAAAATCCCTAGATAGACAGGCCACATTAGTCATTTACTCTTATTTACAGATTTATGCTTCTTTTCTTAAAAAAAAAAAAAAAGCAACTGTTTAGAAAACAATGAACATTTGGAGAATCTCCAGAACTTTCTGCTTTCATTGGTACATCTGATTAAACACTGATGCAAGATTTAAATTCTGGAAGGGAAAGCAGTAATGTGGAATAGTCAGGCCTGTGACAATCTGGAACTCTGGGTCCCCAAAGGTAAGGTAATTCCTCCATAAGAGGACAGTGATAGTAGGGGCACATAGCTTAACTGAAAGGTTATCTCTTCTTACCTGAAAGAAAACATCTCCTTGCATTTAGATTCATAAGCTGATGAATTTCAGTGGAATTCAGATTTCAGATAAATAATAAAATAAAGTAGAAAATCAATCCAAATATAAATAAAAGTCTTATGTGGCCCTTTACCTTCAGATAGGTGCTTTAATAACAAATAGGGAGCTTTTTCCAAAATACACTCTTAGAAATTAAGGGGCCACTCTTAGAAATTAAGGGGAGGGAGGTGGTAAAATCACTGATTTTTCCTGATATCCATCCCTGGATAGAAGACTCAGATTAGTGCCTGTTTGTTATTTTTACCCCCTCTCAAATTTTACCAATATGTCACTTGCTTGCTTAATTAACTATATAATTGGGGGGAACTACTTCACACCTCATATGTGCATGTGCCTCACCCTCCACCAAGTTTCCAAAGCCACACCCTACCCCTTCCCCTCCTCACCCCCTCCTTCTTCCCTTCCCAACCCTTCCTCCCACCTCTCCACCATTCCCTCTGGTAACCAGTGTATTTCTACAGAGTCTAAGAATTATTCTTACTTTTTATTTTGCCAGTTTGTGTTTTTGGTAAAACCCACTTTAAAGAGATAACAATACACATGATAAAGAATAACTCAAAGAATAAGGTAATTTAAAACAAAAAATAATGTCAAATGCAAATAATACTAACAAACATAAATGATGAATAACACAAAAATAATGCAAATAATTTACAAGGATGTATTTAAGTGATCATAATTAACAAATGAGTGCAAATAATTGTTTATTCAAAATGACACCCCATCTGTTTGCTTAGTCAATCATCTCTTTCCGCCTGTTCTCAAGATGCACGGTGACAGTCCCTAAAAATCTGTCCATTGATTAAGGAAATGACATATCATTTGTAGCATATTAAGCATGTAGGTCATATGTAGCATATTTGGTTGTTATTTGAATAGTCTTTGCAAAAAAATAATAATGAAAAAAACACCTAGGGTTTGAGTAGAGCAACACAATTAAAGTTGTGGATTCAGGCATCCTTGTGAAGGTGTGAAGAACCAGAAATTTCTATAATCTGTTTTGACTGCTATGATGCTCTTACCCACCCTTTCAGATCTTGTAAATGGTCAGGGGGTGCCCTGAAGAAGTCAGCAAGGACTGTGGTCTGCCCTGAGGGGCTTCTCACTGGCCTGGTGCTGAGCCAGGCTCACAGGGCAGGCTCACAGGGCAGGCGGCCCACAGGGCTCAGTCCTGCCTGCAGGTGACTGGTAGGTGTGCCCTTCACAGCTTGTGAAAAATAATAAGATTTTGGGTTCTTTCCCAGTAAGATGAAATTAAGAGATTTCACATGTGCATATCCAGATAAGTGGATTCTCTTTAATAACTGGAAGTTTTCCCAACTCTGGACCACCTGGGCCGTTAGGAGTGGACAGACAGACCACCTCACCCAACCTAGGGCTTTCCTGCTGGGACTGCTTCAGGCTTCTGCATGACCTTGTTGGAACCTTGTGGATACTGAGTTTGTAAAACCTGCAGATGGGGTTTTGGGATGAATTTTTCAGCCCCATGTGGACATTATTCCCCCCTCTACTTTGGAAATGTCCAAAACTACAAACTATAATGCAACTTAATATACGTAAAAGAGTGAAAAGAGCAGGCGTCAGCTGTTATTATTACCATCCTATCTCTAATGTCTATCCTCCTCAGGTCACACCATTCCTTTCTGTAGATTTGTCTTTTCTCTTTTTGAGACTTGATTAGCAAATCATCAGTGTCCTGACTTAAGCATAAAACATAAATACATATGTTTATATGTCCACATGTACAACAGGTAAAATCTGAACTACATACACATAACTCTGGGAAAGGTGGCTGGGAGAATCTAGTATGTTTATTCACTCCCTTCTGTTTCAGCTGAGGGACTCAAAAGCCCAACCCAGCGTCAGTCCATCTCTGTTTCCTTTCCAAATCTGAATCTTGTGTGTTTTAAACTTTTCCAGATTGACTCTGACTTGAAAACATCAGCTCTAAGGACATTTACTGAAATGAGTAACTTAAATTCATCACTGTCCTAAAAAGAGAGATGCTTTTGTTTAGAAGTTACATAATAAGAAATTGTCTTCAGTGTTTTGGTAAAACAACATGCAATGAAGGCAAAAGTGTGTTCCAAAGAAATGTCAATACATCTCATTACAATCATCCTGCAATGGCATGGGATTGAGATGATTAAATTCACAGCTCCATTAAACAACACACAAATTACTTCTTGAGGGGAGCAGCGTAGTAATACCTGGAGCATAAAAGGAGGAAATGAAGTTTAATTAAGTGTTGCCCAGTGGAATCCACTGGAAAAGCATAATGAAGAAAGAAAACAGAAAGTCCAGCCAACCCAAGAATGGGAGCGATTTACTATCAGGTAGAAAAGACTGACTAAATTTTTTTTAAAGTATGCATGTATTTGTTGTATATTGGATGATACATACACAATAAATAAATAACATTACATGATTACATATAAAATGTGTGCATGCCCAAATTCACCTAACCACAGACCACCCCTTTTCTGTTTTAATCTTAACTAAAACATTGACTTGTCTTTTTATTTTTTAATAACAGTGCAATATTCATAGAGAAGAAATTAAAACTCAAATGGAATTGGTAAGCACTTTGCAGTAAATCTAAACAGCCTTATATGCATCGGGGATTTATCAGTTAGTCACATAATATCAACGACTTTAAGAACAGGCACCAGACTCAAATTTGAACCTTTAACTGGGACATGTTCGGCTAAGCAATAAAAATGAGACACATAAGAGAAATTCAATTTTTAGACTAAATACTAAGATACATTCTTAAAGATTATTTTAAACATAATATTGCAGTTTTCCCTTGGTCAAAATGTGCAAAGTACTTTTTCTGTCTGAAATGTCCTTGTGAACTATCATTCTTAACGCTCACACTCCTCAAAATACACTCTCAAGAAAGATGTTGTTAGTCAATAATCATACATGTTAATTCCTTGCTTCCCTTCTCTCTTGCAATCACATACATGGTTGTGTTAAACCAATTGAGTTATACTGAGCTTAGCAGTTCAAAAAAATATAAGTTGTATAAATTACCTGCCATTATGGACAGTAAGACTTTCCCCCTCACTACATTTCAAACATTTTAGCTTAAGGAAGTAATCTTGGGTGAAATTTTCAGTCAATTTCTTCAATGAGTCAATTAGGATGCAAAATGGTTATTAGTATATTTAGCAGGTGCTATAATTATACTACAAATAAAAGGTAACACCTTCACTGTGTGCTGGGCACTGTCAACATACCTTACACATATCAACTCATGCAGTCTGTACAACTTGCATGATGCTGACAGTAATACCGTCTTCACATTACTGTTAAAGAACTTGAGACACTCAGATGTTAACTTGCCTGGCTTCATACTGCTAGAAGGTGAGTTGTGATCAGAAAAGAGGCAGCCCACTTCCAGAGCCTCTTTTCTCTTAACTGTGTACTAAGTATTACTCTGAGAACTGGTGATGGTTCATTTTAAGAATCGGCTTGGCTGGAGCACAGGCTGCCCAGATATTTCATTAAACATTGTTTTGGTGAGTCTGTGCGAGTCGTTCTGAGACTCACTGAGACAAACATTTGAGTTGGTTAGATTGAGTAAGGCAGATTGCCCGCCCCAAAGTGGGTGGGCCTCATCCAATATGTTGAAAGTTGGAGAAGAACAACAGGGTGAATAAGGAAGAATTCACTCTTCCTGACCACCTTCAAGTTAGGGTGTCAGTCTCTTCCTGCTGTTGGATATATCCCAATTCCACAATGGTGACGCTTTTCACAGCTCCCCCCCACCACCCTTGAATGTAAAAGTATAGGTGAACTTCTATAAAAGCCATCAAATAGATTACACAACCTCTGAAACTTTTAAGAAAGACTTCATGCTATCCCTTAATTTTTAATTAAATCAGTGTTATCTTAATCAACCCTATTTAGGTTGTTTAGTGTCTGTTCAGGAATTTTGCTGTTTCCCCTTGGTTACAGATCCTTTCTCTCTCCCTTGAATCTGAGAGGTCACAACATTCATTAGAAATACTTTAGACTTTTAGATGAAACATCAGATTACTGCAGTTACATTACAATGAGTAGTAACAGAAACCAATCATCCCTTCACACTTACACACACCACAGTTATTTCTGATAACAATCAAAGGCTACAAGACCAACAAAAAAAAACCCTCTTCTAACATTCTATGCCATTATAATAGCTTTCTTGACAACTAAATACCAAGAAACCAAAATGAATGTTAATTAGTACCAAACATTTACTATTCATCAAGACAGGTCATCATCTGTTAATCATCAGACCAATAACAGAGTATTGATCACAACTTGTCAACTTGGAAATAATTGAAACCAGTAAAAGAAGAGTAGAATCCTTCAGTAAACAATAGGCTTTCCTTTCAGAAACACTTAGCCAGCTCTTCTATTGTGCATTATCCTCTTCATCAATAAATGCTTTTCATATAATTGTCTCTCTCTTGATTGTGCTGGTTTTTTAAAACAAAAATTATGTGGTTTAGTGAGAATATATTAGGCACATATATCATTTTGGCAGCCAATATCAAGTCAGGATTGAATTAAGAGAGTCAATACCTAACAGGAGGCATAAAATCAGTGCTTCCTATGTGGTTGTACCTCAAAATGTTGTTAATTCAATTTGGTTTTCATCCATTTAAAAAGCATTTACTGAGTCCCAATAGATATGGATTTAATTATTCAGGTATATGATTTTGTATTCTTAGTATGCAATGCAAAGGTACATAAAGCAATCATCTTCATATAAAGAAGCAAAATGCATTATGTTCTGTGTTTTAGGACACTTTGGTCAAAGTAAGATCAGTTTTAAATCTAAAGGAAACAAGAGTTTCTACCTGAACCATGTCTTAAACACTTGTCATAATGTATTACCCCTTCTTCAGCAATCATTTCTTTCAAAACTTTTATAATCCTTTAAGGACATGCAAAATGTAAGAAGTAAAACAACTTAAAGCATCATTTATAGTCAAACCCAAAGCCAAACAAATAAACTATCATGAGGATACTAAAGTTCTCCATTTATCCCACTATAAATATTTTATATGTAATAAGGATAATTTATACCATAGGGAAAATAATAAAGTTTTAGTTGTAAGTATAAAACCTAAAACTGAAAGGCCTATTTTTACTTAATATCTGATCTTCTTTACATAGGAAAGGTCAAGGATAAGTTCAAATTTTGAGAACTTGAAACTAACTCAAGCAACTGAAAACCAATGTCCAAGGGAACAAATGGCCCTTTTCCAACCATAGGACTAGTCAAGTGTCTTAACTCTGCAAAATCTCAGCAGCTTACCTGAGAATTGGCTTCAAACAGCTTTTCTCTGATAACCATATGTGCCATTTTCTGCCTGAAGAATTTCCATAATTTTAAATCCCAGAAAAACATGAATCATAATGGAAATTCTGACATAACATTAACTATAGCAATACTTGGTAAGGGAGAAGAGAATAAAATAATTGCAATGGTTATCACAGGTGGTGCTGGAGAATTGGATGGCTAAATGGATAACCCCTTGACTTCTCACCCCTGAGACTGTAGTTGGATTCAAGTCCTGACCAGAGTGACTAAAAAATCATTCTGCCCACTGATGTGAGAAAGGCCCGGAGTGAAATTAGAATGGTGGTCTCACTCCAGTTGTTTCCATGCTGTATTTCCAAATCACAAAAGCACAGCAAACGAGCACTCTCCACAGAGGACACACACAAAACCCATGGTTGGAGGAAAAAAGGAAAGGGCAAAAAACACAAACTCACATTAGTGAAGGAGGAATCATACTACCCAAGTAAAACCTTGTTACAAAACATTATACATTAAAAAAAGAGCCCGTGGCTATCTAATCATTGACATCGTTTCAAACTTTAGACTGTTAAATTATGAATGCTTTTGTTATAACCTGCTACATATCAATTCAGGAAAGTGGTAAATACGTTCATCTATTTAAACAAACAAAAAATATGTTCAATTTCAAGTGCATTTACTTCAAGGAGGATGAAAGAAACCTCAAAATGTCGGCAGTCTAATAGAGCTAACTAGGAAGGAAATGGAATCAGCTGACATCCAAATACACGAACGCTCCCAGTAATGTTTAAGGCATTTCTTGAATGAAGGAGTTAATGGAACTAGCATGTTTCAAGAAAAATACCCTGTTAAATTACAAATTACAACCAGCTCTGTGTTTCCGTTAGAGTGAATAATTCATTTGTACCTTAAATCTTTCTCCATATCTGATTTAAGGCACTGATTCCAACAACAGGTGCTCACCCACATAAATTACTCTCTGGAGTCTGCTGGAGAAGGGCTGATTAGGAGCAGGGAAGAAGGGGAAGATGTGTGGCACGTGTGTTCAAGTCACAGCTCCCCCACCAGGATTTCAGAAACAAATACCCTCACCAAAAATATTATACCAGGGTGAAACAAGCCCATTCCATCAAAGATAAATCGGAAACTCAGCCAAATAATAACAGCACATTCATTTTTCATAGTGAATGACATGCAACGTCCCTGCCTCATCATTTTTAACTGGATGAACTAATCAAGCTCTTACCTTGAGACAATTTTAGTGTCTAACTATAGGCTTCCTGCAAGAATACAAGCTTCCTAAAGTACCAGCGATTAGACCCACAGTTCTGATTTTCTGCAGATGACAACAGGCTGCCTTATTTCAACTTTCAAATTCGATTTAATTAGATTAGACAATTATTAGCAAACCTGAAACACTAAATCATAGCAGTAATATTTGAGAAAAACTGCAAAACCACATGGCATGCCCTGTGTATGAGGAAGATTTTCAAGTATTGCTCCTTTCAAGATGCCTGATTAGGAGGCTATGATTGCAATCACTAATTCTTTTCTCAAGGGTCACACAATTGTTCAGATTTTCTAGAAATTGCAATTACAAAGCAAAATGAGGGATACTGGCTGAAGGTCCTTTTTCTGAAATTCAATCCTCTTTTAAAGTACACTGCATCCCAATAATTGCTTTTCATCACTTCCCCATTTAATAGTAATATTTTATGATTTTGCATTTTCATTGAAAATTCTCATTAGTCCACAAAGCACTGGGTTTGCATGAGATTTCACATCAATAGTCTTGTTTTCCATTTCCAAACCTCAGAACTTCAAAATTTCAGAGACATCAATTTGTCTCTCTTGCAGCCCAATGTTTACTTGCAAGTGTAGGTTTTGTGTCTTAATGTACTACTGACACAATTCTTTGCCTTTGACAACACTTTGCTCCACAAATACAGAAAGTGAATGAAAGACAACAAGCTGTTCCAAATTTGACTGGTTGCAATACTATTGTAATCAAAAATAATAAATAAATGAATGAGTGCATAGGAATGAATGAATGCAAGATACTCTTTTATAGTGACTGGAGGAGCAAAAGAGAAAGTTGAGTGCAAAAGTAATTCTAAACATGGTTTATTTGCCAGGGAACTAACCAATGGAAAGAGGACTTAGGGAGAAAAGGGGGTACTGACTACAGAGAACAGAGAATTTTAAAAAACAGATGCTCCAAGTTTCTCATTGCCAGTCTGTTTGGCAGTATTGTTCTGCCAAGCCACTAAAAATAAGATTAAGTTTTTCTTTTCCTATCAGAGCTGCACATAAATATCCTCGATGGGTTAACAGATTACGAGTACAGTAACCATTATTAGGTTATAATGAATATACTAACCGTTTCACAAATACTAAACTTTTGACAATTTCTCTGTCTTCTATGTTCCTTTGACCAACAGTATCCCGCTGAGACGGGGTGGGCTGTCCAGACTGATTGTGACAATGGGACAGAAACTGGGCAACCCAGTCAAATATCTGGGCTCCAGCATGTTCTACTGCTTGCCAGCTACATGGTGTATGGCAAGTTACTTCTCTTTGTGCCTCAAATCCTTCATCCATAAAAGAGGATAAAAATCTCTCATAGGGAGATTATGAGAATTGAAAGTTATCTCAAGATTTAGAAGAGCTATACTTGCCACAAAGCAGAGGCTTAATATTGACCTATTAGTATCACTGTTATCATTGTCCCAGAAAGACCAACCCACACTCAGCAAAAGCCAATCTGACTTGATAAAAGTATACTAGCAAGCCATGAGATTTTTCTCCTTTCCATTTGTGATGAGAGTCCTTGAAAACTTTGTGGGAGATTTTGTTCCTCCCATTTTCTCTTGAAACGACTGTCCAAGACTCCCCGACCATCACCATTAAGACCACACCTATCAAAGGCCATGATAATGGCCCAACAACAAACACATCAGATTCCTCATGTTATGTTTGTGGCGGGAGTTGACACCTTGATTGCCTCCCTCCCCCGGTATCCACACTACTGGTTTCTCCTGTCTCAGTCCCCTGCCTTTTGTGGGTTCTGTCTTCTTTAATAGTGGAATGTCTTAGCGCTCAGCTCTTGAACCTGGTCTCCTTTTTACATATGCTTAGCCTAGGTCATCTCATCCCACCTCATGTCTCATAGAATGTTCTTCTCCCAGCTCCCCACATGGTTCACAACTTCACTCCCTTTAGCTCTTTACTCCAACTCATCTTCTCTGTGGATCTTCTCCTGGTCACTCTGTCTAAAGTTGCAACCACTTCCTGAAAGCACTTTGCTTTTTCCCTACTTTTGTTCCTTATTACAACCTAAAATGCTATGGATTTTATTCATCTTATTTATTCTTTGTTTACTGACTAGATTTCAAGATCCATGCTCAGAGGAATTTATCTGTTTGGTTCAACATCAAATCTCCAGCACCTACTACAATTCTATGATGCTCTGGAACATAGAGGGCAATTAATACATGTGTGTGGAATGAATAAATTCACAGAGGCACTTTTTACTATTTTGCAAGGTCAGTCTTGTGATGTATAGTAGTGAATAGTTAAGCGAAACACAGGCTCATATGGTTAATTTTTAAAGGAACGTTTTTATCAAATTGTAAAGTAAAACACAGATGCAGAAAAACATGAAACTAATGCATCACTTAGTGAGTTTATTATAAAGCAAAATCTTGCAGTCATGATCCAGGTGACAAAATAGAATTTTGCCAGCCATTACAAAATCCTCCCTAATCCTGTCCACATCTCAATTTCCTCTTCCAGAAGTTACTACAATCTTGACTTTCATAGAAATCACTTCCTTGCATTTCTTTACACTTATATATAGTTTGTCAGTTTAGATTGACCTATTTTAAAAATTTTACATCTTCTTCCCTCTCCTTTAACCTACAACTCCTTTGTGTCATCCACTCCAGGGTCATTCTTTGCATTGCAATTTATCTGCTGAAGATGCTGGGCCACTGGCCTTGAAAGATTCCCACCATTTGCACACTCATGTGTAAATCAATGACCGTGCCTAGTTCTTGTAAACTGGTAATGGGATCCCAAGGCTCCAGACTCAGGTTCAATCCTTTTGGCCAAAACACAGGCTGTACCTTATTGTTTTCATCAGGAGGCATGTGATAACTAGATGTCTCTCTTTTTGAAATATTAGCACTTTTGATACTCAAAGCTTAGGTCTATAAACTCACTGGGGGGGTATAAAAAGAAAATAACTGTAATTCTGTAATTTAATTTTCTTTATAATTGAAAAACATATATATATATATATGTATATATATACATATACATAGACACATACTTTACATCACTGTTGACTTTTGTACAATGTTTGATTTCTCCCCTCAGGTGTAGTCCCCATAAAATTCCCACCACCAAGTCGCCAGGGAAACATCACCATAGCCTCTGGCGCTCTTCCCACCTCAGTTTTAATCCCTCTCCCTCCCCCACCCCATGTCTCTGATTTATAGTTGTCTGATAATTTTGTCTTTTTTTTCCTGATTCCTTATTTGGTTCCTCTGTATTCCTCCTGTAAGTGAAAGCATCCAATATTTTTCTTTTTCCTTCCAACTTATTTCACTGAGCATAATCCCTCCCAGCTCCTTGATTGAAAAACTTATGAAGAGACAATCCCCATCCTCTCCCAGTTGACTACCTGGGGTGCAGTTCACATAGAAAAGTCAGGAGGATGCCAGATTCTTTCCCTTTATGTACCTGTTTTCAAAATGAACTGGTTCCTATCATACTTTGAATTACTTTAAAAATATGTCATTATTAATGACTCTGGGACAGGAAGGTGGGGTCTTTAATTTTGTTGTTGTTGTTTGTTTTGTTGTAGTTGTTTTGGGTACAGAAATACAAAGGACTCCCTTTCTTTTTGATTACTTTGCAAATGCAGGTAGCTGTTTCACCTTGGTACCTTCAGCAAAGAGATCTGAAAAGTGGTCCAGGGGCCAGAAAGTGGCCTTGCTGGTGAAAGTCATCCTGGAAGGAACATTCCCCGAGGAGTGAAAGCTGCACCCAGGTGAGCACCCACACTCATGGACACTCAGAGCCCGCCTGTGCTGGACCCTGGGGATAGTGAGAAGAATAAGACAATATGGCTGCTCTTGCTGGGAGAACAAGACTAAACAGACAATTAGCATCGGAGCCATGTAGTGAGGGTGGGACTGAAGTACATGCAAACAAAGGGAAAGCCACTAGGAGCACCTGTTTATAGAGGGGATACAGGAAAGACTTTCTGCAGGGAGAAATGTTTGTGCCGGATGTGCAGGAATTTCCCAAGAATATTAATCAAGGAAAGGCATTGTCACAGATGGAGCAGCCTGGGCAAAGTTATACCTGTTTAGGAGATGGAATAGCTACCTCTTTTGAAAAAAAAAAATATATATATATATACACACAGAGTGTGTGTGTGTGTGTGTGTGTGTGTGTGTGTGTGTGTGTGTGTATGGAGGCAGGAAGGGAGAGATGAAGGTTCATCTGTAGGCAGGGAACAGGCATGGAAATATGACATGACACTGAGCGCTTCATATTTGAGCCTGTCAATTAAAAGCATTTGAGGGAGTGACATCATCAGTTCTGATTTTACAAATGTTACTGTGCAGTTATGTGAAGGAAACTTGGCTAGAGGTGAGGTCGGGGTTAGGGAGACCAGTCAGGGGGCTATCAATAAAGTCTGAGTGAAATGAGCTGATAGGAACAATAAGAGAGCTGTAAAATAAATCCCAAATAAGAAATATTGGTGATGGCCTAGGGGTTAAGTCTCAGTGCTATCATCACTACCGCCTGGGTTCCATCCCTGGCCAGGAAAAAATCCAATATGGTGTAGCAGCCCTCTCCCGTCTCAACGGCTGCTCCTTAGCAGTGTATTTCAGTAAATCCACCTGTTCTGCTCCCCACACTGTTTCAGGTGAATCCTCTCACCCCCCCACATCTCTGGCCTGCACTCCTGTTCTTCTATGCAAACAAAACCAAACCACCACAGACTTCTTATATAACGAGACAAGCCTGGTGTTGTTACAGGCGCATCACTTATCTCCTGACATCCCTAAAAGGACTCCCCACCCTGTGCACCACCATGGTCTGGCTCTGCAGGTGAAGGCTCTGGGGCAAGAGGCAAGCAGTGAACAATGTGCCTTTGGGACCAGTCTCCCCAAAAGCATCAGCTAAGTTTTTCTCAGTATGCCCAGAGGAGGTCTCTTCTAAAAGCATCATCTTGATAGAGGAAATTAAAGGCCGATCGAGACCCTGAGACCCAAGACGTCTATCACTATGACTTTAGAAATGCAGTGACTGTCCCACAGTCGAAGACAAGCTTTGTCCCTGTCTCAGTTGTTTGCCTTTTACCCAACCAAAGCAGCAATCACTGTCCCCTGTTTTTATGAGCTAGGAGAATGTGGTTGGGGGTTATCTTCCAGGTTTAGGTTTATCAGTGAGCATGTTCTCCTTATCTGAGAAACCTCATCATTTGGCTGAGAGTGAAAGAATGACGTCATGCTCTCCTTATACGGAGTCTCCCCCTTTCCCCGCTTGGTATCACAGACCCTGAATTAAACACAAAATAAATACTTCTGGTCTATTCTTTATTCTTTAAAAGTTACAACCATGTAAAACCTCCATAGAATGATTTTTCTTTTGTTCACTTATCTGATGACTTGTCAAGCCTAAGAATAACCTGGAGGGGTGGGGGGTTTTCCTCTACACCCCAATATGTCCAGGCTAACACACCTAGCAGTGGGCTGGGATGGGTGGACGGCGTCAAGAAGCAGCTCTGCTAGGGAGGAAGCAAAGACCTGGGAGGCAGAAACACCTGATGTGACAACGGCTTGGATCCCTCAACCACAGTAGGGTGCCTTGATCTCCCAAAGTCTCAGTATAAACTACAAAATCTTTAAAAGTCTTAAAATTGGGTTTTTGCAGGATTATGATGAAGCATAAAATAATCATGTAAATTGGATGCACCGTGTCTGGCACCAAGAAAACACACATGTAAGTGGTGGTTATTATTGCAACTATATTCAAAAATATTCCCTAGGTTCTCCATATAGGTGAGGTTCACCAAGCTAGGAAAAAAAAGGTGGGGAGACATAGGGATAGGCTATATTTAGGGGATAGAAGATGATAATTTCAGGGTATTTTCCATGTGTGAAAAGCCTTTCCCAGGAAGAACCAGATTTTCTTTTGTTTCTGGAGGGTTGAGGAAATTGGAGTTTCTCAAATATGTGTAGAGTAGGACTATAAATTTAATTCATAATAGGATACTAATATGCGGAGGGAAAGAAGCAATTCTTTTATATTAGCTGTAGCTGATCTGTTTTCCTCAGAAGCTCCCCTCCACAGCTTATTAGTGGAAAACATTTTATATTCCTATCCAGTGTAAAGATCGGTCTGATCCAACTCTTTAAAACGTCCTTTCAGGAATGCTAAGTCTCTCCAAAAGAAAACAATAATCTCAGTCTTTCACATTGTTTCCCCTTTACACCTGCCTCTCTATTTTCTCTCCTTAAAATAGCATCCTTCAGGTCAAGACAAACTCACTCAACACAAGATCCTCAGAAGCAGGCAACGAGGCAACAGACTCGTTCTGCTCTCCAAAGTCGTGCTTCTAAAGATAGGTCTGCCCAGGCCATGCAAGGCTGATGTTCTGTGTTCCCACATTCCCACAATGTGTAAGGAAGTGTCTTCTTTGTCTAGGTCTACTTTGTCTGTTGGGCTATCAGCCATCCTACCAGCCGGCGTTCAAGGTCAGAAGAGAGCAGTAGATCGATCTTCCACTTGTTAAAAATGTGTTTCTTATAAAAGTTTAAACAACTACTATGGATAATCTACATTGTACAAACTACATTTTGAGGTATGTCAAGCTCAGTTATATGAAATTTATCATAAAAGTTTAGAAATAATTTATCTAGGGAACAAAGAAGAATACAACCTGACCATGGAAAATAAATAGAAAGAGATCAAGTTATACCTATTAATAAAATATATGACTGGTTTTTCAGGTCCTGACATTAGCTATATTTATGTAGCAAAAAATTCTGCAAGAAAAGTATATAGAACTCATTTCTTTTCTCAAGGCAGAGTTATATGCATGTTTGTCTGAAATTAGCAATAAACTTTAAATCACCCAACACTTTAGGTTTGGGTCTGACATTTATAGGATATGGGAAGTCTTTAAGAAACACTTTATTTCTAAGCCAATATCTTGCTTGGTAGTTTCATCTTTTGAAGATGAAAATTGATTTTTCTCAACACCACAAATAAGCTACTCCCTTTCGCCAACACCATGAGGTTTTAGAAACCCCAGCAAAGCCCCAGCTAACCCAGGCCAGGCCAGTCTCTTGATCTTAAGCATGGTGTACATAGGAGACCAAGAGGAGGTTTTCCAATGTTGCACAGCTGAAAAATATTTTTGTAATTATTAACAAAGAATATATTTAAATAGTACTTTCTTACAAGCTGTTATAGCTATTTTGTGAATTTTTATTACAGGAAGTAAGCAAAAACATTGGCTCAGCTCTGCCTTAGAAATAACCCAATGGATTTCTTTGTGACTAATTCATTTCTCTATGAAGACTGAAAGATGAATGGTCATTGGGTAAAAGTTTGAAATCTGTTCCTATTTAATTTATGCAGACAAAGAAAGAGTTAAGCCAGAAGAATGAAAGGCATATTTTTCTACACCATTTCACTCTTATTGGAAGAATTGAGGAGATATGTTAAAAATAAATGTTGAAGTGTGTCTCCGCAATAAGATATGTAGATTTTTTGAATGAGAAGGAAATGCGACTCACTGCATTTTAAGAAATGTCTCCTCTGTCCCAACATTCTGCTGTGAGACACTTTTGTGATTATACAAAGGAATTCACTTCTACTTGGAGGGTAGAAAACTACAACAAAATTATTCTTGCCATAACAATGGAGAAAAAGGCAAATAATATGCAAAGTCATAACTTTTCTGGAGCCCATCAGAGAGCTAAAGTCACAAAGCAACTAGGTGAGCTGAATTCCAAAGAATGACAAATTCTTCTAAAGGAAAGAGGAGACACACTGTTCTGTCCTAGAGTATATGGGAAAATCTTGTATGAAGAAAGAAGTTTTAATGTTAATGAACTTTTATTTTTATTTACTGTTTTTAAAGATTTATTTATTTATGCATACAAGAACTGGGGTACAGGCCAGAGGTGTGGGGGATGGGGGGTGAGAAGTTTCACCAGAGACAGAGAGGATTCAAACAGGCAGATTGACTGAAGTACACTGCTGAGGGGAGCAGCGGGCAAGACAGGAGAGCTCTGCTGTGCCATGTGGAAATCTCCCTGACCAGGGATCGAACTTATGCTGTACTGGCTGCTGATAACTTCATAGTGCTGAGACTTAACCCCTTGTGGCACCAGGGAGGCCCAATGTTAATGAATTTTTTAAAGACTAAGTGCAGGTTAGCAAGACATTTTCATTAACTGGGACCCCAGACATGAGAAGGAACTATACTCTATCTTTCTATTGTATGATGAAGAACAGGTTGAAGATAGTAAAGAAGAGTGGAATAAGTGTCAGAGGTATCTGGCTTCCACTTGCAACAACACAAAAGCTCATCTACTCTCCCAGGCCGTATGCTTACATGAAGCAAAATCCTTAACTGCTGGGATGTAGAAGCCAGGGACATTTGGGCCTCCCTGATGGCGCAGCGGGCTAAGTGTCAGCACTATGAAGCTATCCGCAAGCACTGCAGCAAGATTTCGACCTCTGGCCAGGGAGCTTCCCACATGGTGCAGCAGACCTCTCCTGCCTCGCCCGCTGCTGCCCTCAGCAGTGTATTTCAGTGAATCTGCCTGTTCTGCTCCCCACTCTCTCTGGTGAATCCTCTCACCCTCCCCCATACTTCTGGCCTACACCCAGCTCTTCATAAATAAATAAATCTTTTAAAAAAAGAAGCAGCAGCATGGGACAGGGGGTAGAGGGAACAGAAAACTTTCTTGCCCTATGGCAGCAGGGTGAAGGATCCAATGTTTCTGGGGGATGAACAGCAGCAAAAGACCTGTGTTTCCAGGGGAGAGGAGACAAGAAAATCTCTTGGGTCACAAACACTGCACTGATACCAGTAGACACCGATATTGCTAGAAAAAGGCAGGAACCTCTTCCACAGCTCAAGGTATGACTCTCATGATAAGGGGAATGTAGGAGAGAAGGGACAGGAAAGTTGGATAACACCATTCCATGGCCCAGACTCACAGGACCTTCTGAGACTGGGGATGGAGCATGAGAACTGATGAGCCCTCCCACCATGCACCCAATCCCTACCCTCCAATCCACTGGCCCCGCAGTCTAACGTTTACTGACAAGCAAATGCAGTCTGCCACCGGGAGGTGGACAAGAAAGCCCCAGGTGTGCATGAGCTGCTGCACTCTGAAGATGGAACATAAAGAAAACCCTTCAGCATCCCAATAGATACTGTAAACACAGATAAGAGCAGCCCAATGTTGGAAGAATTTGAAGGCCATAGTTCATCAAGGTTAACTACAGCAACCACAGAACCCAAATGCAACCCAATTATTGACTCGGTTGATTCAATTTTCCACAGTAATGACCTGACAGAACAAGAGGTGTGTCCATTTCTTGGTCTTCATTTTTACGATTTACTTCAGTCTTTTCTGGTGTTCTGCACACAATATCTGACATTCAATCAAAAATAATGAGGCAGAAGAGAAAACAAGAAAAGAAATGACTAACCAAGTTGTTGTTTTTATTTAGTTCCTACTCAGGGGACAGGACTTTTAACCAATAACTAAAATGGATAATAACAAAGAGCTGTGTTAGAAATGTTTCAAAGTATATTAGAAGTATCACATATATAGGGAAATGAGTAATCATTTCTGCCTGGGGGAGGTGCCAGGAAAAGCAAGTAAGAGACATTAAGCCAGAGTATGCCAAAAGGACAATTGAAATAAGCACTTTGTAATAAAATTGCTATGCAAAGGCATGGATGGATGAAGAGGACACGAAATTTTTGCAGTTTCACAGTTAGGCCAATAGAGCCGTAGGGAGAAATAGTTCATCGTTTGCTGCTTTTCTCTTGGTGTCTGTGAATGTGCGTGAGTATACAATGCTAATTGTCCTCCGAACAGAAGAAAACAAATTGACTGTACACTAGGAGTGAAGAGACTCCTTAACACTGTAGCCTCTGGAAGAAGGATTCTTGAGTGCCCTTGAGCTCATTCATAAACTGGGATTGACGAGGTTGGGTTTCCTTGCTACTGGGGCTTGCTGACATTTAATCCAAAAGATCCTCTTAAGTGAAAATACCTGTAATCATGAAGCCTATCGGCCATCCCAAAGACAGGACAGCAAAACAAGAAAGGCACGTAGGCATGTATTTGAAGAAATTTCCTGCATTTCTCTACTCAGAGGAAATAATGCAAACATTTAGTTTCTTTTCTTTCTTACTGAAAAGTTAAATTTAGAAAACTGTATGACTTATAACACTTCTCATTAATGGTAATTAGTTTCTGTGTTTGAACAACATCATAAATACTCACATGTGTGTTTTAGTGGGATATAAAATTAGAACCTTAGGAAATTGCCCAAATGAGGCTAAACCACAAAAGCTTTTAAAGACGATGTATACTGAGGAAGTGGTACAATTGCACGAAATTTTTAATACAATTGGCTTAAACAGATTTTCATTATGAAATTTAAACCCTCATGTATAGTTAGTGCGATTTATTTAGAGGCTGAGCAGGAAGCTACACAAATGTTATGGAATTAATCTTCACTCTCCTTCCCATTTTCTCTGTGAGGAAGTTGATTCACAGGGTGTAGCCGCTATACAGGGAAAAATGTGTCATTTCCACCAGGGGAAGAAGGGGCAGTGCCATGGAAGGTTTAAATCCCCATCAGGTTGGAGTTGCTGATCTTCTTCCCCTCCTCATAGAGATGGGGAGGGAGAAGTCACCTCAGGCTCTTGCTCCCTTTCCGTTCACATACACATGCATTGCAGTTACTCATTCCCTGTGCAAGACCAGGTGGGAACGCAGCACGGCGGGGCAGCAGACTATCTGCACACGCACGCTTCTCTGATGGGGGGGGGTTGAGATGGGGCTGGGGGTGCTCCTAGGGGGCTGTGCAAAGCATACTGAGAGATTGGACACTAGGATAAGCGTGAACACCTCCCTGCATCGCACATTTCCCTCTATCATTTTTGGAAAAGACTTTTTTTCTTTTTGGTAGTTAAATGTGGTCCTCTTGTGAATTAGAATGCAAACTGGAGTTAGGATATATTTAAATTAATTTTTTTTTTTAAATTGGGCCTCCCTGGTGGCTCAAGAGGTTAAGTCTCAGCACTATCAAGTTATCGCCAGACACTGCAGCATGAGTTCGATCCTCGATCCCCGACCAGGGAGCTGACCCACATGGTGCAGCAGACCTCTCCTGTCTCACCTGCTGCTCCCCTCAGCAGTGTATTTCAGTAGATGGGCCTGTTCTGCTCCCCACTCTGTCTCTGGTCAATCCTCTCATCCTCCCATCCCCATACCTCTGGCCTACACTCCAGCTTGTATGCATAAATAAATAACTCTTTAAAAAATAATAAAAATAAAGTTTTCTCATGCTTGCCCCAGGATACTTTCTCAGATGTTCCTGGCTCCAAAGCCCACACTCCCCCTGTGAGAGAGTCCCTGGTAGATGCTACACGAAACTCTGACATTTGTGGAGGTAAGGTCATCTGTGAAGTTTAGAAATATGGTGGGATGGCAGAGCAAAGAGGAGGCAGCTCAATGACAATCATGATGTTAACAGCCAAATGGTCACAAGTGTTAAGAAACACATTAAAGAAAACACAGCCACCAAGAACTCCCCACAAAGGCAATGACGAAGCTAGACTTTCTGCTTAGCCTTTGTCCTCTCCCACATCTAAGAGCCACGGGCCTCAACAGAATGAATCACACATCACTTCCTCAATGTTCTAGCCGCAGCACTACCACCTTTAAGATGGGCACACCGGGAGAAAAGCCACAGCCGCAGAGAATCAGTCCAAATTGCAAGAACACCCTGTTCGTGAAAACTGTCCGAGCTGTCCGGGGCCTTGGGTATTCTAATACCTGTGTTTCCGCTCTGGGTTGCCATGTGGCCTCTGTCCAGGAGGTCAGGGTTTGGACTCTCTAGGGGCGTAGCTCTGAGAGTGTCCTTTCCCACTCCCTCCCTGCAACTGGGAAGTGATGCTGACTCCCAGCGCGATTGACACTCTGCACCTCAGTTCAACAGACACAAGCCATTGGTCTTACTGCCTTCAGGAGAGAATTTAGTTTTCTTTTTAAAAATTGTTTTTAAGATTTATTTATTTATGCATACAAGTCTTAAGAGAGGCCCTCTGGCTCTTTAGCTGCCTCCTCTCCTCCATTTTACAACTACTATTCCTGCTAGTCTCACTGATGTTACCTATTCTGTAAAAGTCAAATGTCCGCTGAGCTATGTCGGAACTGGCAAGTACAAAAGAGAGAAAGGCACAGAGATAGGGATCAGGGAGACACCACATCCCGACCAGCTTTCCTGGTAGATGAACAGATTTCTCACATGTCCTCTGTCTTTGGTATAATTAGAACCAAAGGGCTACTTCTACAAACTTTGCATCAGGACCATAACTTTTTTTTTAAAGATTTATTTATTGATGCATACAAGAACTGGGGTGTAGGCCCAAGGTGTAGGGTGGTGAGAGGATTCACCAGACACAGAGTGGGGAGCAGAACAGGTGGATCTACTGAAGTACACTGCTGAGGGGAGCAGCGGGTGAGACAGGAGAGGTCTGCTGCACCATGTGGGAAGCTCCCTGGCCAGGGATCGAACTCATGCTGCAGTGGCTGCAAATAGCTTCACAATGCTGAGACTTAACCTGTTTGGCCACCAGGGAGGGCCCAGGACCATAATTGCTAGCAACAATGTTGCTACTAAATCTGTTTAAACCACCCGAACCTTGAAGTCTCTATATTCCTGGGTCTCTTTTCCCTTTGCTCACTCTAATAGCTCTGTCATTACCCTCCTTCAGTAAAGTGGAGAATGCTTACCCTTGAAATAAAAATTCTTGCAGAGGTACAGACAGACAACCATTCAGAGGCATTTGTGAAGGATACACTTCCTATTCTTCCACTGAATGTTCCTGCATTTAGCTCAGCAGAGGAGAAATGCAGAGAAACAATTGTTTTTACTATAAAGCAGCCTTCGGAGAATCCTGCACTTCATGCGTGACGCCTGACAGAGGCAGTTTCTCCACACACACTCAGCGGGGGAGTGTGAGGCAGGCACCACATCTCCTCTCCAATATTCAGCTTAGTAGATGATAAATAAACCTCTTTTTAGAAAATTACCTCTTCCGAAGTACTAAACGACACCCTGGTGCCCTGTAAAAGTTGATTTCCATCACTGTAAAAATTAATTCACCTCATATAGTAAACAATCTACTTCTTGAGAGTAATTTGGTTATGGGATCAAAGCCAATACTCCTCAGAAAGGGGAAATTTCTCTTGTGAACTACACCACAAATGGAATCTTGAGGTAGGATTTTTTTTTCCTCTCACTCTAGATAGGGTTCAGATTTCACAGAAATTATCTCATACTTTCTAATATTTAATGAAAAGGAATCCTGTCGATACCCTGTTGATGGCACAGTAAAAGATTTTTGCCCAATTTTTAATTCAGTGTGGTAAAATGAATTTTGTGAGGTGAAGGAGAATAGACCTTCTGTCTGAGTGATTCTTAAACCAGCAAAAAAAATAAAATAAAATAAAATTTAAAAAAAATGGGGGGGTGGGGGAATATCATTGGCCTTTTTAGAAAGTTAGATGATTTGAGTCCAGGCCAGAATCCACTCACCACTGCACTGTTTTAAGTAACCTCAGTTATTTCACCTCAGTGTCAGAAAAGAACTTTGCCAAATTTTAGAGATCCATAAGAAATCAGAACTATTCAACTAGAACATAACACCTAGGGAATAAATATGTTCCCTGGAGTATCATGAGCACCAATGAACAGTTGCAGCTTTTGGAAAGAACTCCAACCAGACATGCAATTCAGGTTCTCTAGAAGGCTATTCACGCATTCATTGCCCAAGGCGCCAGCACTTGTTGAGCATTTACCCTGTTCCAGGTCTAGTACTCAGCTATGGGGACATTTAGCAGGGCTGGGTCATGAAGTACCTTATAGGTCAGAATGAGAAATCTGAATTTAAATCTAAGTGCACTGAAATCATGAAGGTGTTAAGTAAAGGTGTGACACCATATGATTTATATTTTAAAATATGATGGATAGATATCTGGATAGCAGACTGCAGGGGTGTTGATGGAAGTGGTAAGAGTTTGTCGGAAGTTCATCTGTTTAGCAACAGAAAGATGTATCTGAATAACAGAGGAGGTCAGGAATCAAGTAAAGTTTAATGGCAAAAGATCAAGTCCCCCCCATTTACGAATAATCAGCATATGACTTTCTTTTTCTTCTCTCCTTCCTTGATTGCCTCTTTTCAAAATGGAAGGACCTTTAGTGTTTTTGCTGAGCATAAGAGAAATGAAAGCTTATCAATTAAAACTGACAAGACACATCAGTGTAGAAAAAAATAAAGTCTGCCCCTGTCCTGGAATTTGATACTGAAAACATAACCACCATTTATGGAGATCTGAAATCCATGTTTTCTCTATGAACACTTTTTTTTAAATAAATCTATTCATTCATAATTGTGATTTGGTAAGCAATTATTATCTTTAATAAACAAGCTTGAAGTGGCTAAATGATGATCTACAATACAAAGGAATTCAGAAATGGATGGAGATGGAAGAAAACATATTCAGGTAGGGTTATCTAATGTGTTCCTAACGGCTCCCCGCCCCTTAAGTAATTTCTGTTTTTTTCCAACTCACTGAATCTCTCAAATAACAAGCATCCCAGGTGATCCCAATTCACAGTTAATGTGATAACCATTGACTCAAAGGATATAGATGTCTTAATTAAACAGTGAATAACAATTATCCACGTCTTCAAAATAAATAGGAAGAACCAAAACATTTTTAGTTTCCTTTTTATTAAGAAGAAGATGGAATTTTTTTCTAAACCTTTAGCCATCAAAATATTTAGAAGCAAGGTCTCCCTGGTCATGCAAGGGGTTAAGTTTCAGCACTATAAGCAATCAGCAGACACTACAGCACGAGTTCGACACCCGGCCAGGGAGCTTCCCACATGGCGCAGCAGACCTCTCCAGTCCCGCCCGCTGCTCCCCTCAGCAGTGTATTTCAGTCAATCTGCCTGTTCTGCTCCCGACTCTGTCTCTGGTGAATCCTCTCACCTCTTCACACCTCTGCTCTGCACCCCAGCTCTTGTATTCATAAATAAATAAATCCTAAAAAATACGTGTTTAAAAGCAGAAAACCCATTGCCCTCCCCCCCTCCTAAGAACCCCATCAGCCAACATCCCTTGCCTCTCTGCACCTCACTCACTCCTCCGATTGAAGGAGGGGTTGAGGATGCATGACTCGGGAGAAGAAACCAAACACAGTGTCCTGCAGTGCAAATGACCTTCTCCAATTCTTTCCAAGGTACAGGTTTAGTAGAAAAAGCCCCCGCATAAAAGGGAAAGTCTATTAGAGAATCCAAAGTTGCCAGACAACTAGATCATGCCCTCCAGCATACCTTTCTGCAGGAATAAAGCAGACATGTGAGCCCGCCTGTCTGGCTTCTGCATCTGTCATCTGGCTCCTAATCTGGTAGGAGGGGCTGTGTGTCTTTACTGAATCTTAGCTGGATCACAGCGGGGCACGGACCCTTCATTATCATAACCCTTTAGCAGAAATTTTATTCCTGATATTTTTTGTGTCCTCTTATTTTAGAGTTAATTGGAGTCAGCACATTGCACCAACACTTAGAAGTAAAAATACAAGGCTTTTGTTTTGAAAAACAAAATGATGTGAGTCATCCATTATGTGGCTACAAAGAATCATTTTTCAGACCTCCAAGAGAAGTCTCACACTTAGGAGAAAGGGGTTCTTAAGAACACACTTAATGAATATTTCTCACTTAATGAATATTTCTTAATAATTCAGAGCTGGGAAGGAAGAGGACAGAGAAAGAGCGGGAAGAGAGCCTCTAACTCAGTTATCACCATTTCCTTTGTCACAACTACTTCCTTTTCTAGGAAGGACACAGAAGGCGTACTGAATTTGGGGTGATACTCCCCTTCAGCCACTACATACTCTGTAGTCACATAACACCCAAAACTCATCTGACCTCAGTGTCCCCCATTATTTCTCAATGGGTAGATACAAGGAAACAGAAATGATTAAATAATGAACTATAATATAGCAAGGATTCAGAAATGGATGGATCTGGGGTAGAACAAACCTAGATGTCATTTACAGTTGGTCAATGATCTCTACCACTGTTGAATTTTCCCGGCTCTTTGGGCTTGTGTAAAGGTTCACTGATGAGGGGCCATTCCCTCTTCTCCCCTGAACATAGCAGAACAATTTTTAGACACTGCTTTCTCATATTAAGAAGTTTATGACTTATGAAAATGAGTCATAAGCATCAGTAGAAACCCCAGAACTGTTCCAATCCTGCCCCTATGAGTAGGGTGGAGTAGAACGCACTGGGCTGGGGGCTCTGAGGTGAATTACATTTAGTCACTGGAGTTGCTTCCAGTTGCATCCGTAAAATGATGACAGTTGGATGAGAACCCCTTGAAGTCCCTTTCTCTATTAAAAGCATAAGACACAAGTAATATCCCTGGATAAAAATCAATCAGTTGTTTTCCTGTATCTAGTTGGTGTTGGCATGTATGGGTGTTGGGGCAGAAGTAGGTTAACCTGGAAAAGCTGACACCCCATAATTGTTTGCAAAATACAATTAGGTTGCTTGACTGAAACCTTCCATTTAGAATCATGTACATGTAGGAAAGGGAGGATGAAGAAGACAGTCCGTGCTTTGGTCAGCTACAGTGATCATGAAATGTTATTGTGCATGTTAGCAACTATTACTTTAAAATGTTTCTTTAAAATGTCCTTGTGGCGGGGGTACTGTCTCCTGGATTTCTGTATGAAAATCCTCTCTCTTTGCTCTAGGTAGCAGAGATGTGTCTTGTCAACTTAAAAGATGGTTGGGGCAGATTTCACTGAGGCCCTGGTGTTCACTGAAATAGGGCTTTCGATTTGCAAGCAATTAGCCGTTCACGACATATGACACCGTAACTGATGTCATCAGAGGAGCTAATTAAGTGTTCTTATGTACACGACACTCCAGGATGCCAGGGACACTGAGTGCAAACCTATTTCCTGGCTTCTGGATACCACAAACTTAATACTTGGGTGAAATTCATTACAATCGAATTATGAATCAGCAATGACCCCTTTGAAGAACGTAAACTGCTAGTTTGCAAAAACAAAATTCAATTTGGCATTTCTTGCCTTTATACTCTGAAATATGTTCTACATCCTCAAATGAATGAGCTTCGCGACAGCACCAATTTATAGTGAGCAACAAAACTAGGCCAGTGGGTTTGTTTTGAGCTTATTTCTATTTCAGCCTAAAGCACAGGAAGTCTTGGGTTATGAGCAACAGCTGAGAAACACAGCCTGGTAGCAAACATGACATCTTTCTCTCTTTGTTCCATGACGTGGCTGGGCCCCAAGAAAGGAAGACTGTGAGAGGAGGAAGGCAGGTTTAGGGCTCAGGCTGACCCGCATCCAAATCTCTGTCCAACAACTTAGCGGCTGTGCGACCTCTGACAGTGGGCAAAGCCCTCAGAGTCCACTTTCCTCATCTGTAATTAGAGGTAATGATTCCTGCTTCAAAGAGTTGCCATGAAGATTTAATGAAAGAGATTGGATAAAGACACAGAACAGGCTTTCTATTAAGACCAGGCACTTTCTCCACAAGTCCCTTTCCCATTTCAATGTCTTCTATTGCTGCCCACCTCCCTCCCTCCCTCTTTTCCTTCCTTCTCCCCTCCCTCCTTTCACCCTTCCACAACTATTTTTCATCAGAAGTGCTCTTAAATGTTTTAGACATAGGTTAGGTGCTATTTATACAACAGCTAGAAGACACTACTCCTGTACTCAAAGTACTAGTGGGGAAGACAACTAGTAAGGTCTTTTAATACAATAAGTCCAGGGGTGAGTGGCTGGGGGTGGGAGGTGGGGCGAGCACATGGAGAGAACCTTTCATGCATCCCTGAGAAAAGAAGTAGCAGTTTGAGATGATGGTGACATGAGTATGAATGACGGAAGCTTGCACAAAGTAAAAATATCACATACAAAGGCCCTGAGGCAGAGCAAGACTAGAAGGAAAGGTATTTATGTCTGACCGGAGGTAGGGCAATAAAGATAGTTTTAGGAAATAAACTTGGAAATAAACAGAGGCCAGAATTGATATACCTTGCAGGTTACACCAAGGGATTTAAACTTGTTTCTGATGGAAACTGGCGTTAATTAGGGTTTTAAGTGGAGAAGACAATATGCAATTTGTGCTTCAGAAAGATGGTGGCAGAGGTATTGGAGTTAATCAAGACAGTAAAACCAGGTAAGAGCATGTGAAGTCCTCCAAGGAAAGATAATGGTAGCAAGAACCAGAGTAGTGAGAATTCATATTAACCTTTGTTGAAACTGAAAACAGCCCCAGGAATTTCTGTGACCACTCTAGCCACTCAAATAGACGCACCTTTTCCCAGGTTGCTGGGTGTCAGCAGTTTCTATGGGCATGAGCAAAGTGGTCACTGTTACTATTTCTGTACTTCCTTTGTGATTCACGGTATTTAGGGCAGAGTTATGGTTGTTGCAGATGACTGTGTGGAACCCATCACCTGCCTTCGTGATGACCCAAGTCTTGTTTCTGTGCCAGGAGAGCCTTTAAATTACCATAAGGCCAAACAGAACAAAGCAAATATTTGACTAACCTTCTAAAGAATCCATTTGATTATGGTGAGATTGTGTGTTCACACGTGTGTGTGTCTGTGTAGGAGGAGAATGTTTCATAAAATAGACTCTCCCACTTAAATGACATTCCCTAATTATTACTGCTAGGAAGCTATGACTTGGGAAGATATATTAGAGTCTGCTACAGCAGCCCACATCCAAATAGTTGAAGGGCAAAGTAGTTGAAGCATTTCTATTATCTTAAGAAATGTGCCAACCCTGACATTCCTATAGGAACTCAGGTATTTTAGACGTGATTACTCTAAGTTATAATTTAGTAAACTTCAAATTAGAGGGAATTACTCTGGAGGTATACAATAAGAAAAATGAATCTTAGACTTATTCATCCTGGAAAATAGCTTGCAAATCAATGAATGGTTTCTCAAGTTTACAGGGAAAGGGGGTGGGGCTTCTTGGCATGTAGAACTTATGTGCAGAGATGTGCCCTCAGCGATGAAGAGAGAACAACTTCCAATTTCACTTCCATTTACACAGAGAGGAGCAAGAGTGAAGAGCAGGTGGCGTCATCTGAACACTAGCAATCTTTAACATTCTTTGGGCTCTCGATATTTCTTTGCCAGAAAGCAATGAAGTGTGAAATCAATCCAATGAAAGCAGATAGATTGGGACACTATCCCTTACATATTTTCACCAAGCACTCAACATGCAAACAGCAACTGAACTCTCTGGTTCAAGATCATAAATCCTCCTATGAGGCTCATTTGTTAATATTTGGGCTCATTTATCATCCCAAAGGGACAACCACACACACAAAAAAACCACAATTGAATACAGTCGATCCATAAATGCTCGCATGTTTGCACAGGCCTCCTTGAAACAAAAAGAAACTTCTCTAGTTTCTCCCTGATCTACCTCCATGTCCACACAAGCCTTAAGAATGCAAATAGAGGGCCTCCCTGGTGGTACAGGGGTTAAGTCTCAGCACTCTGAAGGGGTTAAGTCACTGCAGCATGAGTTCGATCCCCAGCCAGGCAGCTGACCCACATGGCACAGCAGACCTCTCCTGCCTTGCCCACTGCTCCCCTCAGCAGTGTATTTCAGTCAATCTCTCTGTTCTGCTCCCCACTCTGGTGAATCCTCTCACCACCCCCCAACACCTCTGGCCTACACCCCAGCTCTTATATACATAAATAAATCTTTTAAAAAAGAATGCAGATATATTTCTGAAAGTATGTCTACTTTTGTTTTTTTCTCTCACTTATACCATTTTATTTAAACTATACTTTGCTGAGTGTCCATCACACATCATTTGCTGTGGTAAGCACTCTCTAAATTGGATCTCCTCTAATTACAGTAAGTGTGGGGCGCGGTGACAAGATGGCGCCCGAGGACAAGATGGCGCCAGAGGAAAGAGGAGCTAGGTCCGCCATTACAAGATGGCGCCCGAGGAATGAGGGGGTGGAGCTTTGAGAGTGGGTAAACAGGATAGCCATAGCCCGTGATGTTCACGTGTACAGCGGCTTTGGAGCTCGTGCGCGCGTGATCAGTAAGACCATTGGTCGGGCCCAGTTTGACCTTTACCCTGATTGGAGCAGCCCAATAGCACAGTATGAGGATTGGTGGAAACATTGTATATAAGGAGAACAATAAAGAGGTTTGAGAGACCATTTTGAAGATCACCTCCGAGTCGCGTCTTTCTTCCTGCTGGACAGGGGACCGCGCGCGACAAGTAAGATGTTGAAGTAGTCTATACTGGCTTGCTAGGGCCACCATCGCCAATATTATAGACTGGATCACTAAGCAACAGGAATGGTGTTACCATTTATCTTTGGAGCTTGTTTGCATTGGTGTTGTCCATCATTTATTGTCTAGCAGTTCCGGAGGCTGGAAATCTAAGGTTGGTTTCTTCAGAGGGCCAAGAGGAAGGGACCTATTCCAGAACTACCTCCTTGACTGGTTGCTGGCAGTCTTCTCCCTGAGTCTTGACACTATTCTCCCTTTACCCAAGGCTATGTCTAAATTTCCTCTTCTTGTAAAGCCCCTGCTCATACTACATGATGGTCCATACCAGTGCCTTGTTTTGACTTAACCTACCTACCCAAAGACCCTGTCTCCAAACACAATCATGTTTATGTACTTAAGTTAGGACTTCAACAATTGAATTTTGTGGGTGACACAATTAAGCCCAGATTTTAGGCATGATAGTCCCATTTTAGAGGTAAGGAAATCTGGGCTTAGAAAGTCCAAGGCCACAGAATGAATTGTCAAGTGAATATTCCCTTGAGTCTGTCTGACTCTTGAGTGTGGGCTCTTATTCCCCATTCTAACTTGCTCCCCAGCCCCGACCCCACCCTTCACCACACCTCATCCTCCTACATCTCTAGCTTCACCATTGGTATGAAAGAGCATCAGCATATGAAGCAATACAGAAAAATATTTTTCTAACAGAGGTAAAGAGGAATGTAATCAGGGGCATCTTCAAAGCTTTAATTCACTATCTCCCTAACAGGAGATGATAATAAGCATCTTAGACACAGAACATAAGAGAATGTAAACCTGCAATCTAGTAGCATTCAATTAATGATGGACAACACCAATGCAAACAAGTTTCAAAGAGAGATGATAAAAGCTGAATGAATGTCTGTATTAACTAGTTAATGAAAGATTTTCCATTAAACAAAAGCCAAGAGATAAAGTAGAGCCAGAAGGAAGTTGAGGGAGTTTCATATTTAGATTAGGCTGGTCTGAAGGATATCTTCATCTCTTCCTGTTATTCAAGAACAACTGTGGGAGGGGCTTCGGGAGCCTTATAACAGCTCAGTTTTTCTCAATTCCTGTTTTAAATCCCAGGTTTTTTTAAATCCCAGGCAGGTTTTCTCTATGTTGCTCATGTTCACCTTCTGTATGTAAAGTGTGACAAATTTTGTAAGTGTGACATGGTTCTATATGAAGCAGCATCTTCACAGATTTCAATTCCTTAGGTGATAAAAATGAAGTCTAACATCAATTCTTCTGAAAGTTTGGTTCTATAGTAAACATCACTTTGCTGAAGGGAGATTTTGCTGCTTTTCAGTTATTTGCCTGTAAGCCAGAAGAAATCAGCAATATCATGATCAATATATAAAGACCAGAAACAGATCCTCATAAGCACGTGAATTACCATGTGAATTACACCTCGGTAATGAGCAGAGCTTCTGTACCTCAAGTGATACCAACACAAGCCACATCTCTCTAGTCAAAGTTGGTTTTAGTAGAAGTTTATACATAATGAAACATTAATCCATATTATATTAGAAGTTTACTAGCACAAAATTAAAAGCTAAATGATCACATCTCTTAACATCAATGAAGAATAGTGTAGACTGCTCTATATGTGGGTCCTCCCATGGAGTAATTGACAGGAGAAGTGGTGGAGAAAGGCTGTCTTTGTGTTGTCCTAATGACATGCTTATGCTGGAAATCCTAATTTTAGCCTGTGTTTATGGATGATAAATTTAATACTGTTTTTCTGCTTTCTTTCATAAAGATTTGTCAAAAGGTAAGTATCCTGCTTCAAACCACAATCATGACCAAAAAGTAGAAATTTCTTATACTACACTTGTCCAGGAAGTGTGTGCATGTGTACACACACACAAACACAGACACACACAGGGACACACACACAGACACAAACACATACAGACATAGTCACAGACACACAGACACACAGACAGGCACATTTTTATGCATTGAAACCTAAGAAATGACTTCATGCTCAGGTGTGTAAAGGAATATGACACACAGCCATGGACTGTAACAAATAGGATACAGAAACAAAGGAATAGAAACCATCTTCACAATTTCATTGGGTGGAGCCATGTCCAGTGGAGAATGCAACCCAGTGAAAAGGCTAACAATGGTTTCTTATCTTTGGAAACCATAGTGTTGCCCTCGAACAGTAATATGTTTTCACCATTTCCCCTAATCCTACTGAAATGCAGGGTGACACAATTCCAATGCATATGTAAATAATTACTAAGCAACAGATAATTATGCCTAAATCAATAGCTGGACAGCGAGGTTACTCTATGTCAAAACCCAGGCAATTCAATGAAAGCTCCCCTGAGGAATATTCTGGTTGTTATGGTGAATTTTGCTGTTGCTTTTGCATTTTGATTGATTAATACACAATGCACCTTGGCATGTTTTCTATTTGGAATGCAAAATGCTGGTAACACATGAGAAGACACAGTTGAATTCTCCTGTTTCTTAATGGAATTTTTCTTTAATCTTTCAGAGATACACCAGAAATTTTCAGTTCTGAGCCTTTAAAAAGACTTCAGTTCAATAATCTAAAAATAATATACTAACCTGAAGACTATTCATGAATTTTCTAGCAAACTATTCCTTTCAGAATATCAAAGCAATAAGTTGAAGGAGCTGCATAAATCTGCAACCATAAAGTGTCCAGCTGGAAATAGCCACATTAGTTCTATATGCATTCATGGAGAGGTCTCTACCGAGACAGTGTGGATAATGTTTGTTAACTATCAGAGGGAATGGGTTTTATACAGGAGAAGAAAAATGAGAAGGCTACTCGGAACATTAAAACATTTTCCTAGGCAATAGTGAAGCCTGTTTCCTACTCCTGTTTTCTTATTCTGTCTCATATGGTTGGCCTTGACCTTACTCGTCTGGCGGGGAGAATCTAACATCTTTTATACCCAGTGTTCCAATCTTTCTCTGCTAAATCATGATTCACATCCCCCATCTCACTTGCTCAGGGCCAGCAGCCATACTTACTGGTGACAAAATGAGGTGTTTCCCGTTGGGTGCCTTGTGGGGATGACAATTGCATGTAATGGATGTTCTATTTCAACAGCACTGTCAGTATGATTCAAGGAGGTGCCCTGACTTCTGCCAGGTGATCTCCACGGAGGAAGAGGACAACTTTAAGCAAGTGCCTCTAGCTTCTTGTCCATAGGCAACTCACTCACCTATAGAACTTGAACTATCATAATCTTTAAGCACCATTTTGAGTATTTGTCATTATTTTTTTAACACTAAGTTTCCTTATCTCTCTGCGGGCTGCTCTTTAGTATTATGGACCTCATATCTTTTGATCCCTTATTGTCAAGATTGAGAGGCTCTGGCTATCTTTTTTCTAAGGCATCATCGCACAAGTAAATAATATATTCTTTCCACCTTCCCTAATCCATATCCCCATAACTTGTCACAGCCCATTGTTCTGATTTGCATTGGAAATATAATTTGTAATTGCCTACAAATTAACGATAGAATTTAAATTTCTCTTCTGGGATTACTAGAAGAGTTCAATCTATTTTGCTTCAGTTTCTATTTGACACGAGTATTTAAATGTAATTTTTTCATTAAAGAGATCATGAGTGAAGAAAGTAATTTAATGAATTGTGCCTAAAAAAATGAGAAGGGTGTGGACAATAACTAGTAGGGGGAATATTTTTTTCTGGAAACATAAATGTTCAGAGTTTCTGTGGGTATCTTTTCACAGAGCCTCTGCTATATCATAGTTCCTTTTATAAAACATTAAAAATAACCTGTCGGCAAGGAATTGATTACAATGTGGAATTTTCATATACACATAACTCTATTTTCAGGTTTTCAATTTCCAGGGGAGACTGACATCTTTTTGTACCAACACTGACTGCATGATGCTTTACTCTCATACTAATGAAGATCGGTTCACCTGGAATATGATTATATTCCTGTCCTCAATTCAAAAATGTTTTCCTTTCAATTCCTTAGCTACTATTAAAGAGTCATCTTTTATAGTTCAACAGTATCTCTAAATTATACTACTTAAAACATCTGCTTGGCTATGTGTTGCGGTCTCTAGCTGAGAAAAAGGAGATTGTGATTTGGACTTTGAAGCTCAAATCTCTTTCCTGTTAACATCTCTAACTAAAACAAATAAAAGGAGGTCAGAATTACCCGCAATATGTAAACTGAGGTGTCATTTGATGAAAGTGTGTTTGTGTGGAAATGCATTCCATCATTAACTGACATCTTTAACAGTAGGCTACTGTTTTAGTACTACAGACAATTGAAAGGACTGAAGTGCAGTCTATTGAAATCAAGTCCAAGATGAAATATTCAAAGTAAAAGCAACTCAATAGACAAGCAGTTGTAAACACACTATGAGTAGAAATACAAAACTTAAAGAACCAAAATTCCCTTAAGGTCCTTTCCAAGTTTCCTAACTTCCAGTTCTGGTTTTTCGGCTCAAGGAAACAGTCTCTCAGGGCCTGGCAGTCATAGAATCCATGACAGAGAGCAGAAGAGTGTTATGCAGATGGAGATTTTCTAGGAAACACACACACACACACACACACACACACACACACACACACACACACACACACACACACACGCTTCTAGCCATTAAAATATCAGAGGCCAGCAGATCTTCTGGTTCATTATTAACGAGGCCTTCCGATGAAGGAAAATTAAGAGTACTCAGAACAATCAAAAGCAAGAGAGCTTGAATCCAACTGAACTTGTGATAGTAAATATTAAACATCTGGCTACAAAATGGTACATTTTCCCTTGTACATGAACTCCTAAATTCTCTAGTTTCCCGATTTTTTTTTAAAGATTTATTTATTTATACAGAAACTGGGGTACAGGCCAGAGGCGTGGGGCGGCAAGAGGGTTCACCAGAGACAGAGTGGGGAGCAGACCAGGCAGATCAGAAATACACTGCTGAGGGGAGCAGCGGGCGAGGCAGGAGAGGTCTGCCGCACCATGTGGGATTCTCCCCAGCTGGGCGTCGAACTCGCATCGCTGCTGCCAACAGCGCCACAGCGCAGCGCTTAACCGCTGGGCCACCAGGGAGGCCCTAGTTTCCCGATTTTTTTAAACCTCAATACCTCTCAGCAATAACCTTCACATGCTATAATTTTCATTAGCATGCTTGAGCCATAATTCTGGAGAAAAATTTTTTTTCACCAAATGATTCTATTGCTTCTCCTCTATAAATCAATTCAAACACATATCACTTGTCTATCATGCTGACCATGTGCCAATGCTCAGCACACCCCCAGGTGCTCCATAGATCCTCATCTAGAGTTTTAAATTTTTCTACAACTACATATTACATGGGGGGTCCCTTCCCATCTCCCCTTCTTTAGAGTACTCAAGCCTAGTCATAATCTGAAAACAAATTTCTCTGTGAATTTCTTCCATTTATTCATAGGTATAGTAATAACTACTATTATTATTATTAAGTTTCTATTAGTTAAGTTTTAAGTTTCTATTAGTTAATTATTAGTTAATTATTAAGTTTCTATTAAGTTACTATTAGTAAGTTTCTATCTTTTTACCTCTCAAACTCTATTTCAGCCAAAGCCAGCTGGAAGGATCAACTTGCTTTTGGCAACTATCTCCAGGATTCCTTATGTGACTATCTAAATATATATATGTAGTTGTGTGTGTATATATACACATATATGTGTGTATATATTTTATATATGTACATATGCATATGTATACGTGTAATGTATATATACAGATATACATATATGTACATATACATATAATTGTAACAAATAACCAAAATGAAAGTAAAATGAGCCCTTCCATTTTAATACATTTAGCTAAGTTTGAAGACTATTTTCATTTCTACATAATTATGGGTTTGGGCTAATGTGTATGTACACACTCATATATAATTTGAATCTATCATATATGATGATTATATCCACAAATGCAAATACGTAGAGCACTTATAAATCTAATTACTTTTATCTTGCTCTTTAATGAGGATATTGAGATCAGTGTCCAAGACCCCTTGAATAATGGCTTCATGTTTATGATAATAGTAAATGTTATTATTATCCTACCTCAACCTTCCCACGCAGAGGCCCCAGAAACAAGTTTCAGGAACGTTTACAGGAAAGAACCAGCTCATTTTGTTTAGCTGAACATGTAAGATTGAAGGATCCTTTCCTACCAGTGAGAAACAATTATAACCAGACACACCAACAAGACTCTTGTCTCCACCCTGATTTTTCTCCTTCTCAATCAGATAGCCTGCAGCTAATATCTTAGGGTTGTGTTCTGCTGGCACTTGTTCTGGTCTGTTCCTCATGAACTTATTAGCCAAGAATGTAATTTAATCTGTAAGTTCAATTTTCCACCATATCGCATTTACCATTATCCTTCCTAATAATAATTGTTTAAAAAATATGCCAGTTGTCCTTTACTCTGTGATATCATACAGCTAAAACCAAGTGTTTCTTTCTAAAAGAATGTGGGATATACGTCCAGACACCATGATGTTTATCAGAATGAACACTCAGCTCCAGACCTGAGTTGTTCGACATGTAAAACCCACATGCACAGGGCCTGAGATACAGAGGGAAATGTGATACCAGCTCTCGTGGGGCCCCTACCCAATGTGATGGTCTGGAAAATTTGGGGGATGGAAATACACGCCTGAATACCTGAAAAACATGAATGTGGATTTCCAGACTCATCTGGCATTTATATAAGACACACTGGGAAAGAATCCCTACCTTGTATTTGCCTTCCCTTAAAAAAGCTGTGTGCCCAAGCTTAATCTTTATTTTTTTAAATTTTTTTAAAGATTTATTTATTTATACAAGCTAGGGTACAGGCCAGAGGCGTGGGGTGGCGAGAGGGTTCACCAGAGACAGAGCGGAGCAGAACAGGCAGATCAGAAATACACCGCTGAGGGGAGCAGCGGGCGAGGCAGGAGAGGTCTGCCGTGCCATGTGGGAATCTCCCCGGCCGGGTGTCGATCTCGCGTTGCGAGCTGCCGACAGCTCCACAGTGCAGCGCTCAACCACTGCGCCACCAGGGAGGCCTTCAAGCTTAATCTTAAAACCTAACTACGTGAAGCTTCAGTTTTCTCATTGCCAAGAGAAGAATGATGTCAAAGGAGAAGGCAGGATTGGATGGCACACACGTGCAGTCTCAGCATTTATATTGATCATTATGATGTCATTGAACCTTTCGAAGAGATCTTACTGAATGCATGAACACATGAGACTAAAGAATGAATGTGGTGGAAAATAAAGGCAAGGGGTTTTTGTTTTAATCACAAGGAGTCTGAGTTTAAAAAGTAGCTGAGAAACAGCCTTCCAGATCTAAGGCCTCTGATTTCTAAAGAATGGATTGCACCACCATCAGCACTTGGCACTGAACTTGGAAGGGCTGGTTATTTCCTGTAATTAGTACTGCATATCAGCAGTAATAATGAATTTCAACCTTGCTTTGATTAAATATAAAACATTTAATTCAAATATTAGTCAAACACACAGATAACAAAAACATCCGTTCAGATCCTTGTATGACTTGGCTTCTCCTAACTCAAACAGCCCCAAAATACCCCAGGCTTGCTAATCTGGAATCATGTAAATCACATCCTGAAATGTTTTAAAGAACTTGCAACTTGAGAGTTATTAACTAGCTAGTACTATGCATCCTGTTTATCTTAAAATCACTCTTGATAGAGAAATGGGCTTCAGACCAGCTTCACAAGGCATACCTCCCCCGTGAATAAAACGTTTCACACTCAAACATTTAATGTTTAAAGATCAGGCCTGTTACTTAAATGAATTAATCTGGTGTGAAAACTATTTGCATTTTTAACATCATCAGAATTTCTTTCACCCCCAACTGTTTAGTTCACTGCTTGTATGATTATAATTAGCAAGGGGTGGTGGGAGTCGTTTTATTCAATGCTAAATGGCATTCAAGAATTTTCAAAAGAAACACAGAGCAAGTGGGTGGGGCAAGGGAGACAGGAGGGGTTTTTTTTTAGACAAGTGCTTCCATTCTTAAAACAATAGCTTATTTTCCCACATGTACCCAGTGCTCAGCTCATTCATACAAATATTATTCCAATATTCCGGTATCACTTAAGGAGCCCCTACCCAGTGCAGGCATTGCCCTAGGTGATGGTGGACCCCCATCCCACCAGCCAGGAGCTATGGCTGAAGGATGGGGGCAGGTTAGTTTAACTCTGGGCAAACAGGATTCCAGTGTGGAGTCATTAGACAGGTTGGATGCACTTGGTCTTCAGCAGCTAGGAGGTGGGGAGAGGGAAGTCCTTTCCAAGGATTAGCCAGACTCTCCTGCTCCCTCTACCACTACCCTGCAGGCATTCCCAGGGGCCAGCCATGCTCACCCCTACTCTAGTTCCCCCGGCATGGGCAGGCTGAGCTGATTCGCACCTTACAGGTGAGCCTTTGCACCTGAGAACCCCTTGGTGGCGGAAACCTTTTACTGGTGCCAACCCTTTCCTTCAGATGTCATCCCCCAGTTACTGCCTCAGAATCCCCTACTTCCTCCAAAATCTCCATCGTATCAGGGTACTCAATTTGTTTACCTGTTTGTGGCCTCTCCAGTAGGACATCAACTGGGTACATGAAAGGACCTTCTCCAGAGGAAGTCACCTCTGAGCTAAGTTGAAGGCAGGTGGAGTTAGCCAGAGAACATGCAAACATGAGGGGGAGCAGTGCTTTCCAAGTAAAGGGGACACCATATACACACATACACACACACACACACAGAGAATATATATTCATTTATGTATTGAAGTATGAAAGTGCACAGGTGATTTGCTTAGACAAGAGATTCATGTCAACTAATATTCTTTTTGACTTAATTTTTAGATTTTATTCAATCTCTGCCCCACTGGCCTTGCTACTACATAAAGTACCCACAAATCATGGCAGAACAACTTAATGGCAGAACAAGCCCTGAATGAAATTCCACACTCACTCTTATTTCCTTTAATTATTGAAATAACGTTGGTTTATAACTTGATACAGGTGTAGGTGTACAGAATTACCACTGGACGTCAGCGTATACTGCATTGTGATCTCTGCCCAAAGTCTAGGCTCCACACACCACCATACAGTTGACACCTCTGCCCTGATTTACCCACTTTCTACCCCTCTCCCCCCAAGTTCACTGCCATTTTGTTCTCATAAGCGAAGCTTGTTTTTGTTTTGTTTTGTTTTGTTTGTTCATTTGCTTCTCGATCCTCATCCACATGAGTGAAATCACAATGTTTTCTTTCTCTGTCTAACTAATTTTGCTCACCACAGTCCCTGCCACATCCCAACCATGTGTTATACTGACTGATAGACATTAACGCAGAGATTCCCATCCACCTTACAACCCCATTCTGTGGGTGCTGAGGCCCAAAAATGTTAAATAAACTGCCTAAGGCCACTCAACAGAAAGTCAGATTTCCAGCACAGACTAGTCTAATCCCAGAACTCTGGACTCTAAGGGAGGACACCTCCCTTTCTGTACTAGGAGACAGAGGCTCCTGGCAAAATGCCCCAATGTCATAGGAATGGATCTAGAGCAGGACTTCCGGCCTGTACCCTGGACTCAGGGGCGGTGCAAATAATAACAGGTGTGCCTGACTCATTGGTCCCACGGGCTCCTGGTGGCCTGGGGTTGGGTGGCAGGAGCCCAGGATGACTGATTCAGGCCCTCGGTGCCTGCGTGTTTATCCAGGCATACCTAAACAAATGCTGTCACTTTGGCGTCTGCTATCTCGCGAAGAATGTTGAGGCAGACTGGCCACGTCATCATGAGACAGTCAGAATTGCGCATGCTAGCTTGCTGAGTTGCACAGCAGAGGAAAGCACAGGGCCCATGCAGATGAAGAGAGGAGTTAAGAGGATAGAATAGAAAACAAGTGGGGAGCCAGGGAGCCCAGAATGGGGGGGGCGTTGGTAAACAGTTCTAAAGGAACCAGGATCCTCAGAGGGCACCACCATCTGACTGGCAGCATGTCATTCTGCTGGAACCAGAGCTGTGTGGTAGGTGTGGACCAGAGATGAGGAAAATCCCACTCAGGTTCTCTCAACCAGGAGGTATAAATTTGATAATTCTCAGGTATGGAGAACGAGGGAGAACTGAATAACTGGGAAGCAGAAGTTTTCTCTATCCTTCTAGTCACTTTTGGAATATTTCTCTAATGTGGAGAATTATTGAAAGTGAATATATGCATACACACACATATATTATTTGCATATATAAATATATATTTGCATCTAGATATAACCGCTCTTCTTAATACTTCTCATCTGCTCCTCATTACACATTCAGATGCTTACGTGCCTTAAATCCTCTGGGGCAAGGACCCTTCTTACTGGTCTTCATAGACAAGGCAGCTAGCATGATACCTGACACATAGAAGATTCTAAGTAAATGCTAAGTGAATAAAAAAAAACCCTATAAATGCTAAGTGAATAAATGCTAAGTGAATAAAAAAAAACCTATAGCTTTTTGAGACATACTTCAAATAGAAATGAGTTATATTTTTTATTTCTCTTGGCAAGAACTTTAGATAGCAATGCATTACCATTTACTTTGTCAATGTCCCGATAGATTACTCTCTAGCTATTAGAAAACAAAACCATGGCAACACATAAATGAATACCCAAAATAAGAAGCAATTTGAATATACATACTATTGGCCTAAGAATAGCTCAGACACTTTGATTTTTAGAGGTTTTGTGATGAAAAATATCATGGAAATTTAAAACTGATCATTTTGTTAATAATAATAAAAAAAATCCCAAGAGGGGAATTTATTTCTGACATTATTTAACCAAGCAACCAGAAAGACATTTCTACAAGTCACAGAAGTTTCTATTCCTCGTCCAACGTGGAGAGTACAACACCTTTCCTTACTTAAATCTTGAGTCCTCACATTTGCTTCGTGGGCTGAACTGCTATGATTTTCAGGAAGGGGAAATCTGGAGAGAAGGATCCTATGGTGGGAGAGAGGTGTGGTGTGGTGTGGTGTGGTGTGGTGTGG